>CM031958.1:23727497-23949997 GCA_018749465.1 Paracanthobrama guichenoti
GCCTATGCTTACATAATCGGCAAACAATCAACACATTCTCTGAGCCCACCCACAGCCCCTCAAATGACCAATGAGTGTCCTTTCTCTCTCTGGCTGACAGAGGTTTAGACCAATGAAAATGTAGAGGAATGGAATGTTTATGGGAACATTTATTGGAATAAATGTTGGAAAAACGTTCTTATTGCCAAAGCATTTTCCAGCACAACTACCTACAATGAGAAATGGGGAATAAGAAAATAAGCAATAATGCAAATGAAGTTAACAAGTAATATTAACAAATAAAATTCAATAAACAAAAGAATAAGATAACAGTACAGAGTAAACTAAGAAAGTAGCTAACAATGAAATTAAAGAAATTGATCAGTTAAGTCACAACTTAAAGTAATTGTTCTATGGTGTCCCTAAAGGGACATGGTGATGGAGGAAAAAATTGAGATGGGGAGACAAATTATATTTCAGATATGTTGCTTTCCCTTAAGAAAGTATGTGTTCTCACAAAACTTTTGAGTTCTTTACAAGTGAATGCAAAATGCACTCAAAGGATTTGCATGCAAACACAAAAGTTTTGCCATCGAACAGAACGTTTTTTGGGAGAGTGCAATAATTCTGTGAGTGTGCGTGAAAGCATTTCATACTTTTATGCTAATATGCAATAGGAAATTAAGCAGGAATGCTAATATGCAAAAGGTGTCTGTATAGTTAAAGCTGTCTTTTACCTCTTTTACGCGTTTTACCTCTTTGTCGCCATCTCAGTTTGAACCCTGAAATTGCAGTTATTTGCAGAGTTGTCTTCTTTACATGGGTTGTGCATTGGCACGGCTCCTCAGCGCCGAAGAATCGAATGTTTTGAGGTGTATGTCTGGGTTGTCAACGATGATTGTAGTTTTGAACTTTCCGGATTACAAGCCGCCATCAAAATGACAAGTTTAATTTCATTCCAGCTGCTGTAAGAAGAGGCCACAAATGATCCGCCACCTGCAGCTATATACGATATAGCCTACTAGCATGGACTCCTTTATGTATACAGACATGACATAATGACGCAAAGACAAACGGCGGAAGCTCGTATTTTCCACGGAAAGCTACCAGTACCACTCTAATTATAACACATTATTACAAGCTTACCATTGTGAATCGGGCTAAGGTAAGGAGATCATTTTGAATGGCTGGTTATGTACTTGCTCAAAAATTTATTTTGTATCATTTTTAATAAACATTTTTTTTTTAAATGAATTTAAATCTTCCCTTTCTCCTTTCTTATAAATGCCCAAATTAAAAATTAGTGTGTCATGATAGTTTGTGAGAAATAAGAACCAATGTCATTATTTGAGGCGTTCGCACAGGAGGAGCCTTTTTATAGTTCCAAGAATTAAATGCGGGAGTACCTGCTTTTTGGTGCGAACTGCAGGAACTGGGAACAATTTTAATTCTAGAAACACCTTTTGGGGGAACTAAATTAGCTCTTACTTCAGAGTTGGGTTAAACCCAGCACAATAGGAACTACCAGTGATTGTAAGTGTACACTGATTGGCCGAATACACGCTAAACTTTTTAAAAAGCTGTGTACACAGTTTATATAGCATATATATTTACTCCACAAACTAATTATACAAACATGGAAAACCGTGATAGATGGACCTCTCAACCTTTACGCTAAGGAGAAAAACCAACGCGACTTTGAGGGGACCAAGCCAAACATGATTATGTATTTCTGCTCAGCTAGCGACATTGGGCATCAACCACACGGCAAACGCTAATACTTTCTTTGTATAACAGTTCTCTCTAATAACGTATTAGACAGGCCTGTTAAACAGATCGTAAATTAATAAGGGGAGTGTCGTTGCGGTGTCGTCAGGCTCTGCTGGCACATCAAAAGAAATGTCTGCTGCGCTGTCATAATAAAAGTCACAACAACAAGCACAGCTTATGTGATTTCAGAGTTCCTACTGGCTGTGCGAATGCAACCAGGAAAATGGCCTCAGGGGAACATTAGTTCTCGGGGAACTGCCCTGGTTGCTAGTTCCTAACTAAGTTCCTGCGACTACCTGCTGTGAAAGCCCCTATCATCCATTAATTTTCATTGTATGAAAGTTCTATTATTGTTTAGACAAACATTTCTCAGTGAACTGTTCCTTTAAGAACAAGATAAAATAAAGACAAAAGTGCTAACATTAGTAATAATAAATAGTTTGTCACTATTGGTGAATTCTCATTGTTGGCTCATTCACACTGAAGGTTACACCTTAAGTAAGTTGTGATCATTCATTCAGACTCTGTTATCATTTATTCCAGTGCCAACTGTTTTTAGAGCTCCTCACACTGGATGAGATGCATTCACAGTCTCTTCAGCAGCTCTCCACTTACCGCTTCTCCATAACGGCCTGTGTGTTTCTGATAAGTGCTAATCTCCTCTCATCTCGTACAGCTCTCTGCAGCTCTCCAGGCCCTGTGTGTGTGTGTCTGTGCTCATGAGGGGAGAGAATTTAGAGGAATATAGCCATTTAAATCTTTTTATCTTGATTATCCTTGAGATTTGTCCGATCTCATTGACTCATTGACTGTTTTTCAGGTGTAAAACAAAGGTGTATCCGGACGATCTCCCACGAACCAGTGTGGTGATTGTGTTCCATAATGAAGCGTGGACCACACTGCTCCGAACAGTCCACAGCGTCATCGACAGGTCTCCAAGACACCTGCTGGAGGAAATCGTGCTAGTGGATGATTCCAGTGAGAGAGGTGAGTGTGTCAAGTCAACATGCACTGTCCGAAAAAATGGTACATTGCTGTCACTGGGGTGGTACCCTAAGGTACAAAACCGAAAAGGTACTGATATGTACCTTTTAAGGTACTAATACGCTCTCTTACAGTACTGATATGTACCTTTAAGGTACTAATACGCTCTCTTACAGTACTGATATGTACCTTTAAGGTACTAATACGCTCTCTTACAGTACTGATATGTACCTTTAAGGTACTAATACGCTCTTACAGTACTGACATGCACCTTTAAGGTACTAATACGCTCTCTTACAGTACTGATATGTACCTTTAAGGTACTAATACGCTCTCTTACAGTACTGATATGTACCTTTTAAGGTACTAATATGTACCATTTAGGGGTGAGTAAGGTACAAAGATGTACCTTTTCACTTTTGTACCTTAGGGTTCCACCCCAGTGACAGCACTGTATCTTTTTTACTGAGATTGTGTGTGTGTGTGTGTGTTTGTGTTCTGGTTTGAGCTACATTATGAGGACCTAAAGTCCTTATGTTGTAGTGTGTATTCAGGTTTCAGGCCACACCCCCTACATTATGTGGACATGCCCATGTTCCTGTAATTCAAAATGCTAAATAAACAAAAATAAAGTTTAGGTTAGGGGCTAGAACATGTCATTAGTTCAGTATAAAAAAACATTCAGTCTATGGAATGTTCTCATAATGATGGGTGTACCAACATGTGTATGTGTTGGTTGAAGCAATAGTTCACCCCAAAATAAAAATTCATATAATTTTCACCCTCATGTTGTTAAAACCCTGTATGACTTTCTGCAATGGAACTTAAAAAAGAGATATTTTGAAGAATGTTTATGCTGCTCTTTTCTATAGAATGAAAAGTTTCAAAGCTACAAAAATAACAAAAAATAGTCTATATAATGTGTATGGTATGTTCCAAGTATTTTGAAGCAATATTATTATTTATTATTTAAATTTCAGAACAGAAAGAAATGAAGCCAGTTTTTATGAAAAACTTGCCTTGAAAATCTTGTTCAAAGACATGAATCATTCACTTCCATTGTATGGAAAGGAGAAGCTTAGAAGAGTTAGAGGTTGCATAAGAGTGAGGAAGTAATAGCAGGATTTTCAACTTTAAGTGAATTGTCCCTTTAAAGTTACAATGTAACAGATGTACATCATATAGAAATGGATTATTGGAAAAATGTAGGGCGGCGACTTCCATTAGTGGCAGGGTTTAAGTGGACTAAATCTGTTGTTTTACTCGAAGATCGAGGTATGACATTTTGATTATGAATTATTCACTATAACATGCCTTTACAAAATAGATAAGGTGAATTTCTATTTCATGCTGACAGATGTATGTGGTGCTAACTACTGAGAGGAGAGAATGATAGCACCGAAATCTCTTGCATACACAAATAAATGCTCTCACACAGATCTTAACATGTGGACATTGTACTGCAGAGCTCCAGAGATAATGACATGGTTTTGTTTCCACTCTTTGAAAAGGCCTATATCATGTCAGCTCTGCTTTGTGTATATGTGCGTGTTTGTCTGCAGTAAAAGGGAGCAGAACACGTCTGGAGGAAAAAGATGGCCGGTGACCTTGTTGCGTATTAACGTCAAAGTTGAAATGTGATTTACGCACTGTAAAGCGACCGTGTTTGTTAGGACAGATTTATACAGAGAGTGAAGAGTGTGTATGTTAACTCTGAAAGCTCTATTGTGTGTCTGCTTCTGTGTGTGGATTTGCAGCTCTAGTCTTTATCGTTACCTGCTTTAACCTGTAATTTGGCTAGATTATAGGATTAGTGGATTAGTAGGTTTTATGAATACATACCTGGAATTTTATTATTAACTCACACATATACACACATTCACATATACTCTGTTAAAGGGTTAGTTCACCCAAAAATGATCCCATGATTTACTCACCCTCAAGTCATCCTAGGTGTATATGACATTCTTCTTTCAGACAAATAAAATCATTTTTTGATTTTATTAATTGTTAATAAATTGTTTTATTATTATGTTAAAAAAAGTCCTGGCTAATCCAAGCATTATAATGGCAGTGAATTGTTGCCTCGTTTATAAAGTCCATAAAAGTGCATCTAGCCATCATATAACTGCTCCACACAGCTCTGGGCAGTTAATAAAGGCCTTCTGAAGTGAAGTGGTGCGTTTGTGTAAGAAAAAATCCATAACTTTATAGACTAAAATAACCAGCTTCCGGCGGTCAGTGGTGTGCGAGTCGACTTGCGCTAAAAGACAGTCAGGTCAGTATATACGTCAGTATATACGTCAGTACACATGCGTCAAGGGTCCAAGGGTCATGAGTTACTCTTTCGCCGTAAATCGATTCGTACGGCAATCTGCCGGATGTTAGTTATTTTTGTCTATAAAGTTTTAAATATGGATATTTTATCTTACACAACCCCCAGATTAGCCAGGACTTCTTTTTTAATATAACTCCAATTTTATTTGTCTGAAAGAAGAATGTCATAAACACCTAAGATGACTTGAGGGAGAGTAAATCATGGGATAATTTTCATTTTTGGGTGAACTAACCCTTTAAAAGTAGGGGTCCTGTGACAACCATCAGTATTTTATCATAGGGAGCCGCAATATATTATTTACATATCAGTTATCGGCCAATATATTTTCAAAATGTATTGATACCAGTCAATTGTAATGTAATTTAAATTTTTGTTTTATTTGTAATATTTTTAGACAATTAAAAAAATGTATGGGCAAAGTAGAATTAATATCTGCCATTTATCGGTTATCACTATCAGCCATGAAAATAATTATTGCCTTTTTGGTATTGACCAGAATTTTCTTACCAGTGCATCCCTATTTTTGAATATGCAAACCATAATATTAAAGAATTGTGATAACAAAGAAAAAGTTCAAAGGCTTTGAGCTTCGTCACATTTCTAGCACTTTCGTATACTGTGCATCTCATCCACTATGGTTTAAATTTGATTAACTCCTAAATGATAAATACATTAGTCTATTGAGCCTAACACCTTACAGTAAAACTCATTAAAATGTCAAAAGTACTTATTTCAAGTGAGAAATCAAATTATCATATGCATTTCTACTGCTCTGCAGGGATACGTGGGAAATCTGATTTTGCCATGTCGTTCTTATTAGTGTAATTATTCAATCCAGGTGTAGACAGACCTGCGCTTGATTCCACCTGCATTTTTTCCCATAGCATGATAGCACTGAAGCATTTTCTCTGCCACTGCACTGCCGTCGCTTCTCCCTGCGATGAAAGTGTCAACGACAGAGAGTAAAAATGTGGCTGTTCAGCATTTTTTGTTGTAAATTGTAGAATGTCATGAATCAACAGTAAAACTATATATGTAAGTTCAACTGAATCAGAATTAGTTTGTTGTTTCCTATTGATTGTTAAATTAAGAGAGCTTAGAGGCGTGAGGTAAGAAGATAAGATACTGACATTAAATTATACATTTATCTAGTCTCCATGTTTACCTGGTATAATTTATCCTAATTGTAATTTTATTAAGCAAAACACGGGCTTTAAGAATAAACTACATTAATCAATATTAATTATTATTATTATTATTATTATTATTAATTTCTTTAGGGATAGTATAATTTAGATAGAAAATAAAATTCAAGTTTGTAAAAAGCCTTAAGCGCAGAGTTCATCCAAAAATGTACAGTATACACCCTCATGTTATTCCAGACCTGTATGACAAAATGTAAATGATATTTTAAACTATATTTCAACTCTTTTTGTCCACATAAGGAAAGTTGGGACCAACTTCTATGGACAAAAAATGAAAGAAAAAGCAGATTTGAGATGAACCGCGGCGCAAGTGCGTGCTGAACCGTGGGTGGAGAACGGTGTGGTTAGTTTTTTTTTACCGAGAACCTTTACACCCCTAGTTTACAGTAAGCTCCACTTTTTTTCAATAGCTTTTCAATGTAAATATTTGCTAGATGACGTCTTTGACCCTTTGCGCTCTCTCACAGCTTTTTCAGTGTGACTTCTTTTTTTATTCATCAGCGCTGCGGCTCTGCAGTTGGGGATACCAAAAATGTCACGGTACCAAAATTCCAGTAGGCGGTACCAATACCGTAAAACTTTTACGGTACTCAGTACCAATTTCGGTACCAGAGCAAAATGTTTTTATTTTTATTTTATTAAACTTTTTTTATTATTATTTAATTAAATTCAATCAGTTTATTATTTATGATGATAATCATTATAAGTAAATAATACATAAACATTTAAAGGCTCTATGCTGTTGAAAAGTAAACATTGTTTATAAAAAAGTGGAAAAATAAGCAACGATCTAGGCATAATTATTATTACTAGTAGAGGTGTATTATTACATAGAGACGTAGCTAAATCTACTGTACAACAGTAGCCTAATATATTCTGTCAATTTCTTCATGTTAAACCAAACTTTTATTTTGACGGGTTGCCGTGAAGACCTTTGAGTGTCTGTTCATGATATGACTGAACATTCTCAAATGAAACGGTAAATGCTCATCCTCATATAGTGACACACGTCAGAGACTACAAAGATAGCAAGCGAGTGTCATCCGCCCGCGCATCGGCGCCCGTCATACACACAGAGACGCGGAACATGCAGGAGTAATATTTAAATAGTATTTTGCAGTTTAATATTCACAGACACTAGTATATATTCGGCTACAGTCTGGAGCCCTGCACTTAGATAAACACTGAAGCGACTGAACGCAGCTGCGAGTACCGGATATACTCGGGAGTCGGTACTACCGGTACTACAGAAATGCTGGTATCGTCACATTTTTTACATTTCAGTACCGGTACTTGTGACATCCCTACTGTTATGCGTGTCTCATGTTTTAAGAGAAAACGTGTTCTGTGTGGTCAGTCCCTTACGCCTGTCACTCAGAAGTCAAAAAATGTACTGCTGATTTATTTTGCTGCTGATGTGTGATTGGTCTTTTAACAGTAAAAAGCCAGAACATTGTTGCTTGTTTGAACAGCATATTTGTGTATTTACCAGTAAAGTCATTCTGGTCATTTTACAGTAAGTTACTGGGATTACATTTTTGTAGGTTGGGAGTCCTACTTAGTGTTTTTGCACATACAATTCAGTTTAGCCACTGACTCTGAGTGACCCGAGAGGTCATGAGTGTTGCTGCTGACTGTAGAAATGTGCCTCTTGCTGCCAGTGGTCTCGATGGCCACTGCTCTGGAGTGCCTCTGACCTCTGCATACATGACCTCTGTGTGACTATTTTGCCCTTCGGCATTCATTACCATGGCTGCTTAAAGCCCTGCATGAGTGCTCTGTGTGACCCGGGTCAGAGTGGACCGCTCTGGGGTGAACCATTCACTCACAAGAACAGACAGCAGCCAGCGAGACCACACACACACACACACACACACACACACACACACACACACACACACACACACACACACACACACACACACACACACACAAAAACACAAAAAACAAACTTACATAAACACCCACACCCAGCTGTAGAAACTTTAACAGGATGAAAAGAGGAATGAAACAAGATTGGGGATGTTGATCTACAAACCCGATTCCAAAAAAGTTGGGACACTGTACAAATTGTGAATAAAAACAGAATGCAATGATGTGGAAGTTTCAAATTTCAATATTTTATTCAGAATACAACATAGATGACATCAAATGTTTAAACTGAGAAAATGTATAATTTTAAGGGAAAAATAAGTTGATTTTTAAATTTCAAGGGATCAACACATCAAAAAAGTTGGGACAAGGCCATGTTTCCCACTGTGTGGCATCCCCTCTTTTTATAACAGTCTGCAAACGTCTGGGGACTGAGGAGACAAGTTGCTCAAGTTTAGGAATAGGAATGCTGTCCCATTCTTGTCTAATACAGGTTTCTAGTTGCTCAACTGTCTTAGGTCTTCTTTGTCGCATCTTCCTCTTTATGATGCGCCAAATGTTTTCTATGGGTGAAGATCTGGACTGCAGGCTGGGCATTTCAGTACTCGGATCCTTCTTCTACGCAGCCATGATGTTGTAATTGATGCAGTATGTGGTCTGCCATTGTCATGTTGGAAAATACAAGGTCTTCCCTGAAAGAGACAACATCTGGATGGGAGCATATGTTGTTCTAGAACTTGGATATACCTTTCAGCATTGATGGTGCCAGATGTGTAAGCTGCCCATACCACACGCACTCATGCAACCCCATACCATCAGAGATGCAGGCTTCTGAACTGAGCGCTGATAACAACTTTCTTTTCCCTATCGCTTATCAGCTTGGAGAGGCATTTAATTTTAAATAAAAATAAAGTGTCTAACAGGTAGCGTAGGTCTACTTAATAGACCTACAATATGATAATCTATTTGCATTTAAATGGCTTCTTGCACATCTAGAATAGCCTCTGCCAACTTTAAATCAAGAAAAGTTTCCATTGGCAAGGAAATTGAATTTACACAATGCATTTGCACTGCATGCTATAAAAGTAATGTTTTGTTTTGTTTTATTGAGTATTGATATATGAAATTACTTTGAATTAAATTATAGGCTACACACGTTAATTTTTCAGAATCACATACACACATTTGAGAAATTATCTTAGATCAAACGTTGGTCAATTTCTATGCAACATTTTATACACTCACCTAAAGGATTATTAGAAACACCATACTAATACTGTGTTTGACCCCCCTTCACCTTCAGAACTGCCTTAATTCTACCTGGCATTGATTCAACAAGGTGCTGAAAGCATTCTTTAGAAATGTTGGCCCATATTGATAGGATAGCATCTTGCAGTTGATGGAGATTTGTGGGATGCACATCCAGGGCACGAAGCTCCCGTTCCACCACATCCCAAAGATGCTCTATTGGGTTGAGATCTGGTGACTGTGGGGGCCATTTTAGTACAGTGAACTCATTGTCATGTTCAAGAAACCATTTTGAAATGATTCAAGCTTTGTGACATGGTGCATTATCCTGCTGGAAGTAGCCATCAGAGAATGGGTGGTCATATGGTGGTCATAAAGGGATGGACATGGTCAGAAACAATGCTCAGGTAGGCCGTGGCATTTAAACGATGCCCAATTGGCACTGAGGGGCTTAAAGTGTGCCAAGAAAACATCCCCCACACCATTACACCACCACCACCAGCCTGCACAGTGGTAACAAGGCATGATGGATCCATGTTCTCATTCTGTTTACGCCAAATTCTAACTCTACCATCTGAATGTCTCAACAGAAATCGAGACTCATCAGACCAGACAACATTTTTTCAGTCTTCAACTGTCCAATTTTGGTGAGCTTGTGCAAATTGTAGCCTCTTTTTCCTATTTGTAGTGGAGATGAGTTATACCCGGTGGGGTCTTCTGCTGTTGTAGCCCATCCGCCTCAAGGTTGTGCGTGTTGTGGCTTCACAAATGCTTTGCTGCATACCTCAGTTGTAACGAGTGGTTATTTCAGTCAAAGTTGCTCTTCTATCAGCTTGAATCAGTCAGCCCATTCTCCTCTGACCTCTAGCATCAACAAGGCATTTTCGCCCACAGGACTGCCGCATACTGGATGTTTTTCCCTTTTCACACCATTCTTTGTAATCCCTAGAAATGGTTGTGCTTGAAAATCCCAGTAATCGAGCAGATTGTGAAATACTCAGACTGGCCCGTCTGGCACCAACAACCATGCCACGCTCAAAATTGCTTAAATCACCTTTCTTTCCCATTCTGACATTCAGTTTGGAGTTTAGGAGATTGTCTTGACCAGGACCACACCCCTAAATGCATTGAAGCAACTGCCATGTGATTGGTTGATTAGATCATTGCATTGAGAAATTGAACAGGTTTTCCTAATAATCCTTTAGGTGAGTGTATGTTTGATGTATGATAGACTGCTTTCTATTAGTGTTTTTGTTTTTTGCAAAGTGAGTGTGAGTATTCTATTGTGAATAAAATATAAGTTTGAGATTTGTAAATTATTGCATTCCTTTTTTATTCACAATTTGTACAGTGTCCCAACTTTTTTGGAATCAGGTTTGTAGATTCAAACCCACGTTGTCTGTATTAGTACAGCAGCTCAATTTGTCAGTGTTTTCCAAACTAAGGGTTTGTGAGGGAAATGCAAATGTTTGTGAGTGATTAAAAAAAAACAAAAAATTTTCAAATTAAAAAATCGAAATCTAAAACTTTTCTACCTGCATGTCATGTGACCGACATCCGAGAACCACAAAAATCTAAATGTTTAACAAAAATCTTGTTAAATTATTGAAATATGAGCTTAAAATCTCTGGGAGATTTCAAGTCAATATTTAGGTGTAAGGGGGTTGGAATATCTCCAGAGTGTGTATGTGAAGTTTCAGCTCAAAATACCCCACAGAATTGTTTTATAGCATGTTAAAATTGCCACTTTTTCGAGGTAAGCAAAAACACACCGTTTTTGTGTGTCTCTTTAAATGCAAATGAGCTGCTGTTCCCGGCCCCCTTTCCAGAATCTATAAATTCGCTGGACAGGTGCTTGTGTGGAAAAGAGAATGTATGCTGCATGGACATAGAACAGGTGTAGTTTAGTTTAATTACGTTTTTTATAACTTTTATAGCTTTTATTAAATGCTATTGATTTTGTGTTACTGTGGTATGTACTGTATAGCAATAAAAGTAAAAAAAAAAACGGGTGTGACAGCTTAAGCAGACTCCCAAATGTATGAATGATTTGTTTAAACGTGTATTCTCTTCAGAATGCATGTAACATTTATCAAGCTGACTATAGTCTATATGGTCTATGTTTAAGACTTTAGGACATTCAAGACATTTCCTTCGAAAATGAAATATAACCACAATGTCCTCAGTGACTCAGATGGCAGGAGTCTATGTAGACTCTAATGTGCATTGGTACATCCCAAAACACAACACTTGTAATGCCTCTTTGGTGCTTCTCATTTCTAATTTGTGCATCCTCATTTACTTTCCTCGCATCTCATCTCCACCCCTCATAGGATGCAAAGGAATGCCACTTCAAGCGTCATCAGCTGCACTGATCTGCCCTTACGTTGTTGAGGTTTAGTTAAGAAATTCTTTATAAATAATAATAACACAAGATACCCTGTTGAAATATGTGAGATGTATGGTTTATTTAAGCTGCAAAAGGATAAATTAAAATGAATGTGACAGATTGTGACTCGTTCCTTGCCTCCTCGCGGTGCAATTCGAGAATTGAGATGTTCTTCAAGGTTTTCTTTGACCGGTTTCTGGGTCACAGGCTGGAGGACAGAGGAGCGAGCAAACAAGGAAGCATCAATTTTGAGTATTGAGAAGCATCCATTGTACAACTCCAGGTGCTACAGCGAGGATACAGAAATGGTGGACTCTATGTGCTTCTCACTCAGGGCTGTGTCTATGCTAATGATTTTCACCAGTCATGGACGGGGCTTCTCCCTACTCTTACGTTAGTGTAGGGGGAAATCTGGAACTGCTCGTGTGAAGAGACGGCGTTTGATTTATGGGAGTTATAAAATAAAAATGAGTGAGTGGATTTTAAGCATTGTAGGCTGTTTTTTCTCACACATTGGTGTTCAAACACCTTATAAATGTGAATTCTGCATAATAGGTCCCCTTTAAATCAGTGAATATCTGCTTACTTCAAACCTTCATTCATCGGAAATGCTGACCTTACAGTTTCAGAAGAGCACTGTTTATCTGGAGGACACTATAGAAAACACTATATCCCCTTTTCTCACTGTGCCCTTTATATTTTTTTCACTGTATTGATTCTCTTTTTCTCAAGGTTCTTCTTTGTATTTCTTTTGTGCTCTTTTAGTTATCCGATATATGGTCTGTATTGGAAGGTAAATAGTGAGTGTAACTGCTAGTGATAAGATCTATCTTTTCCTTATTAGTGGTTTCACAGGTGTGTGTCTGGCATGTATGTTAGTTCATATTGCATCTGTGTATTGTTGATTACAGGAAACTGAGTACACTACTCGGGTTTGTTTTCACATCAGTGTGGCTAAAGACTAATGTTAGCTGTACTGTATGTGTGTTTGTATTCTCAGTAGGCTATGTGTGTGCTTTTTTTAATGTGTTTGTGTGTGGGTCAGGTTTTGCATTCACTGTGTGGACCGACCAAATGTCCCTACAATGACAAACCTGAAATCACCTAAATTGTGAAGACCCTCACAAATAAAACGGCTTAATAAACATACAAAAATAAATATTCTGCCATCATTTACTTGCCGTCATGTTTCAAACCTGTGACTTTTTTTTCTGCAGATCAAATTAAGATATTTTGAAGAACTTTTTAACTTGTTTTGTCCAACCAAGGAAAGTCAATGTGGTCCATTGTTGCTTCTGGGCTCAACTTAGTAGGGTCACATTTATTGTTGTTCATCAATTTTTTTGCAATATAAATAATTTCAGTAGGATTTAGCTTGAGGTTCCAAAAATTTCCCCACACAGATTCCGCAATGGGTTGAAATCAGATTCACAGCTGTTTGTCTATAGGTTTATTTATTATAAGTTATGTTATTTGTTTATTATTATTATTTACTTTGTGCATATTCATACTTGTATTTAGGAATTTGTTTAGTTCATTGTCGTACAACTGTCAGTTGCTTGAGGTATATGTCACCAACTATGGGTGGGATAGGAAGTGACAGAGCAAATGTTTGGATTTTGGGATGGTGGCTATTCGTTTTTTTTTTATTTTACTTAACACAGCTTTGAGTGACAACGTGACTTTTGTGTGAGCTGTTGCTTCATATATCGCTACACTATTGACAATGAACAATGGACATTGTGTCTGTGACATTGTGTCACTGTATTGATGAAACAAACACACTGAGACAACATTGAAACATGCTTTTCAAAATATTTTCTTTTGTGTTTCACAGAAGAAAGTCATACAGAGTTGGAACAGCACGAGGGTGAATAAATGGTGACGGAATGTTCATTTTGGGGTGAATTAATCCTTTTAGATCAGAGGTGGGGGTCGAAAGCATCATTACCTCAGTATAAAAGTCAATGGAAAGTGCCCATCATGACAGAAAAAGCGCAGCTGGAATAACTAGCCACATCAGAATTCAGACTGTGAGTGAGAGACTGCAGAGACATTGACAGAGTGTTCATCCAGAAGTGCTTTGAAGCATCATTGAGGCCCATGGTACACACACACATGCACGCACGCGCACACACACACAGTCTAACCATTTTGACAGATGCAAAAAAGACACATCGATGTCTTCTTTTCTCGCTCTGTCACGCGCGCACACACATGCACTAGTTCATTCGTTAATAGATTGACTGCGCAGGTCACGTCCTGCATAAGAATAGCTGCCAGCCCCCCTTCTCCCTCATCTGTGCTAATCTGCCGCTCCTGTGGAGAGATAAAGACCCAAATTCTTCCTCTCATCTTCCTGCCGCTCAATTTTGTCCTCTAATGATGTCCTCTCTTGTTCTTTTCCTCTCTCTTTCCGCCCACTCTCTCTTCCTCCTCTTTATTTCCACTTAAATGACTAAAGGAATACAGCAGGATATTGATTTGCGTGTGCATAGATTTGCTCACGTGTCTGCAGTGAGTGATGAGTGTTCATTTGAGTGGAGCATCTACTGAACTTGTTTTAAGCAACATGTAATGGAGTTTGCAATGCCTTTAATTTCCATAATGTGACATTTACGTGGGAAATAATGTAGAATGGAACTTATGTTGTCAGGTTGCTTCTGTGTGATGGAGTTAAAAAGAGACACATCACCAGAAATAAACGTTTGCTTTGTCTTTCTGTTCTGAAGTGTTTTTCCTGTTGTCTTTGTAGTTCAGAGTATTCTGTTCTGTTCCACATATCGCACCTCAAATAAAGCATGAGAGAGCAGATAAACCCTCTGTGAGACCTCATTGCACAGACATGTCCTCCTGTCAGATCTTCTAAAGGCTTGTGATTGGATCTGTGGGTGTGCTTGACACATATAGATTTTTTTGGGACAGATTTGGACCTGCATTCATTAAAGGGATATTTCATGAAAACTCTGTCATCTACTCGCCCTCAATTAAAAACGTTTTAAATGTATTTTTCTGTGAAATGCAGGAGTTATTTTTATGTATGTCCAGGAAAATGTATGTCGGAGTGAGTGGGAACTGGGGCTGTATTTCTTTTCACATTCATTGTTTGGAAATGAATATCATGGACATTCTGCTAAATAATTTAGTGATCCACGGACAAAAAAAAAAAAAAGAAAAAAGAAAGAAAGAAAGAAAGAAAGAAAAATAAGGTTAATATTTCAAGCTACTTGAGAGTGAGAAAATGTCACAAATTTCATATTTTGGTTGAACTGTCCCTTACAGTCACTTACAGTAGTGGTTCTCAGCCATGGGGCTGGGGCCCAGTAGGGACACTCTGTAAATTTCTAAGGGGGCTACAGGATGACATAAAAGTATTTAAATGAATCAAATATTGTTAATTTATTAAAATAAGCTTACTCTAATCTAAATAAAAAATAAAAATAAAAATCAAGATGTGAACTGAAATTATATATAACTCAATATAACTTACAGAGCATAACTTCCAGATTCAAATATGTATGATGATTCATTAATTTAATATATAACAATAATTAAAGCTGCAGTCCATAGTTTTTCCTCTGTCACCATCTCTGTTCGAAGTTATTTACGGAATTATCAACTTCACGTGAATTGTGCCTCGGCACGGCACAGCGCGTATGAATCCAATATTTTGAGGAGAATATGCGGCTGTCAGTCACCGCGCCGGTGTGGATACTGTCATTCGGAATCACAGATTCTACTTTTTGAAAGTATGACCAACATAACAATGTCATCTGAACAAGTAGCTAACATCCACTTTTGTTCTGACCAACTAAGGGAAAAAAAGCATTGCAATAAATCGCAATGATTAAATCTAACGATCGCTTATCATTTCACGTCAAACTGAGCAAATTATACTTTGCGTGACTACATTTATGTCCAGCATTAAAAAAAAGCTGTCTCTGTGTCCGTTTTGAACCCCTTCAAAACACTGAGTTCACGCCACCTTTGAAAAGCCCTTTTTATCCTTGTTTTCGCATCGGCCCGGTTGAAGTCTCTTTTTTTTTCTGTAGCCACTCCAAAAGTCCAAAGTCTTTTGCATTTTACAACGGGTGAATCTCAGGTTGTCACTGTTGCCATCAAATTGCTAAATTTAATTATATTAAGTGCAGTGAGAAAAAGCTATAAATCTCCACATCCATGTAAACATCCTCACACGCAATAGCCTAGTAGCTGGGACACCTTCTTTATGTGTACAGATGTGACGTAATGACACAAAGATATGCTTGAATTTCCAGTGGAAATCCACCAGTACCACTGGAATTAAAAACATTATCACAAGCTTACCGTTATAAATCGAGCTAAGTTAAGCAGATAGTTTTGAACACTGGCTGGTTATGTTCTTGCTCAAAAATAATTTTTAACCCAAAAAAGTTACGGACTGCAGCTTTAATCGTGTTAATAAATTCAATATATCAACAAAAATGTTTGAAAACAAGAAACTTTTGAACCACTATGTTATCTTAACCATAAATGTAACTGTAAATGAATGTTGACGTTTCATAGGCTTCTTCTGTATTGTTGCAGTCTGATCTTTATGTGTCTGAACACAGTTCAATAATCCTGTCAGGCCATTCAGTGGCTTTCAGATAGATTATTTTTCGAAACAGAAAGCACTGATATCCCACAGCAGTAATTGGAAAATCAGTATTTTAAGATGGCTGCTGCAGCTGAGGATGTTGATCCACATGAGCTGAGACCCGATGATGCAGATGCTGATGTAGAGCAATACTTGATTAATGATTGAAGTGAAGGAAAATTGTTAAAGAAAGGTTTCCTATATATCACCAAGATCAAGAATGTGCCTCGCACACTTTTTGGGCAGTAATCATTTTATTTCAAGAGCTTCACTTTGTTTTGCTGTAGTGTGGGGAATAAAAAGTTGTAGGCAGCCATGGAAAAAGACAATTTTAAGGGCAAAAAAAGCCTCATCAGCAAATCAGTTATGAATGTTGCCTCACCTACTGTAATTAATATTCATGAGCTAAATAAGGTTGATAATGTGCATCACTCAACTGTTCAGATTGTGCCTTAGTCCCTGGCTAAAAATGTATTTGATGTATATGTTTGCATCTGGAATATGCCATTTTTAGAGCGTTTTCTCTTTGCTAAAAATCCACTGATGAATATTAGAAGGAAATTGTAATTTTGAATGTATGCAAAGTCACATCCTCCCCATGTTACTATATATATATATATATATATATATATATATATATATATATATATATATATATATATATATATATATATATATATATATATATATATATATATATATATATATATATATATATATATATATACTGTTAATTCTTGTTTATGTGGAGCCAGTGTATAATTGTTGGTTACCTCTGTGTCCATGTAGACTTTCTGAAGCGGCAGTTGGAGCAGTATGTGCGGAAGTTGGAGGTGCCGGTCAGGGTGGTACGGATGGAGCAGCGCTCGGGCCTGATTCGCGCTCGGTTGAAGGGGGCATCCCTCTCAACAGGTCAGGTGATTACCTTCCTGGATGCCCACTGTGAGTGCACCACTGGCTGGCTTGAGCCTCTCCTCGCTCGCATCAAACTTGACAAGTAAGCACTGCTACTTCTGAGATGCAATACTTTTAAGGTATTTACTTGCTTGAAAAAATATATATATACTGTATATACTTTTCATATACTTTTTATATTAAAATTAATATTAACTGAATATACTACATATTACATATTAATTAATATATTTTATTTTGGAGTTGGAGTTGGTAAGGTTAGGGTCATGGTGTTTTCTTTTAGGGTAAAGGCTAATTTCTACTCTGTGCTAATTATAATTAATTAGCACAGATATAAAATATAAAAACTTCACAGATTTTCAACCTGCAGTTTGTATTGCTACAGTGTCGGTAGTATATGTAACTGACTGTAAATTTTACTCATTCTCTGTGTTACCGCACCGAGAAATTCACATTTATTTGTCAGCAAAAGTCTGCCGAATGATGGACAACACATCATCTGGCTGATTTTTGACAGCCGCTTTCATTAAAAATACATTAAGTTATTAACAAAACTTATTGTAAGAGATTTATCATTGAAAAAAGTATAATATTTTGTCTAATCTATGGTAAAAATTATGCATTATGGTTAAAATGTAGCCTGGATGCCAGTCGGACTTGTTCATTTGAGGTCGGGAAGTTTGGTCTGGACTTGATCCGTTGTGGAGCAGCTATGCTTGAACCAGAGCTTTTCGGACCAATCAAATTGTCAGGGCGGGCTTTATACGATGATGGACAGATGATCAATAGTAACGTAATCAGCCACTTCACCAAAGAACGCTTGGGTTGAATTTGTTGAATTCGGTTGAATACGAACTTGTTCGTATATGCATTCGCCTTTACTGTTTCTCTCAAAAATGATGATTGTGTTGGTAAGTACGCCGTGTATCCTTAAATTCCTTTTACAACACTAGCAAAGATCGTTTACACTCATCTTTTTCTTCTACTTCTTCCAGCGTGCGTGCAGTTGAGTTCTGTTGACAACTATGTGTCGCTCCGTTGCTCTGATTGGTTGTAGGTTTATCTGATTGAGTGCAGAGGAATTTTCTTTCCTGGTTCGATTGAAACACGCCCCAATAATCACAGCCCAATGGAGCAGTATCAGACTCATATTCTGACTAGAATTGAGTATTTCTTTAAATTGTTCCCCCTCCTTTTGGCCCAAAACATGTTCGTAGTCATCCAGTTTAAAATGTTGACTACAAACACAAAGATTTTCCATATTTTCCTTTGTGGCGTTCTCTCCATATTTACGTTTTTTTGCAACCTTTAGCCACTGGAAACCGAAAATAACTTGCTCCCGCTAAGCAAGTTTCAGGTGTTGACTTGGCCTCCAAATTCCCCAGATCTCAATCCAATCGAGCATCTGTGGGATGTGCTGAACAAACAAGTCCGATCCATGGAGGCCCCACCTCGCAACTTACAGGGCTTAAAGGATCTGCTGCTAACAGGGCTGTTTTGGCAGCAGAAGTGGGACCAACACAATATTAGGAAGGTGGTCATAATGTTATGCCTGTTTTGTTAATGTACGTACGTATAAGTGTGTGCGCGCTTGTGTGTGTGTGTGTGTATGTGTGTGTGTGTGTGTGTGTGTGTGTGTGTGTGTGTGTGTGTGTGTGTGTGTGTGTGTGTGTATATACATACATATACATACATGCGCACACACTTATACGTACGTATTAAAGCATAAAGACTTTTTGTTTGTCAGTGGTTGGGAAATAGCATTCCACTAGTTGAATGATATCTTACACATATATGTGGTCACAAACACAAAAATGTTACACCCAGCACATGCCTTTCATTTAATTTCGGCAATTTGTGGTGGAACTCAAAAACAAACCAGTCATTTTCACACTCACTTTCTTTTCCACCCTTTTGGCATGTTGGTTTGCAGAGAGCGGAGCGATCAATAGCTCTTAGAGTTTAGTTTTTTTTTCCCAGTGCTTTATTACATTTTTGCAGTTTAGTTTCACCTCAGGCTGCATTTGTGCCTGAAATGGAGAAACTTGTAGGGTATAAAAACATGAACTCACTTTTATCTGAATTTGATTCTTTGAGGATATATGTGCAGACTGCATATCTCCTCTCTTTTAAACATGCGCACATACCCACATACACATGCTGATTCTCTGTGTTGTGTTGCCTCAGGCAGCCTGTTGGGGCATCATTAGCTGATGAAGCTTCAGTCTGCTGAATTTAGGAGAGGAAAGCGCGCCTGCAGTGCGTGTGTGTGTTATCCATCCTCATTGCCTGGGTTACCATCACAGTGGGCTGCTTGGTGCTGATTGATGACACAAGTTTAGTGAGACGTCCCCTCTGATTTGTGTCTGCATCTGTTGGAGTAAAGAGAGGTGTGTCTGTTGTGTGCCAGCTGAAATAAAAATAAAAAGGGGGCATTCTGTGGTGGACAAAACTCATTTATTCAGGTAGTTGAGGTTGTCTTTGTTAAAGCAGTGAAAGTACACAGCTAATTTCACTTGTGTGTTTGTGTTTCATAGGAAAACCGTAGTGTGTCCCATCATTGATGTGATCAGCGATGACACATTTGAGTACATGGCAGGGTCTGATATGACATATGGTGGGTTCAACTGGAAGCTGAACTTCCGCTGGTATCCGGTACCGCAGAGAGAGATGGACCGCAGGAAAGGAGACAGAACGCTACCTGTCAGGTAACACACAAAAATGTTTATTATGCAGTCAGATGAGTAAATTGAGATTAAATAGGGTGGAACACTGAAAGGTTTATCATGGATAAGTTAAATGTCCACTAGTCTTTTAGGTATTATTGACCTAAAAATGAAAGATCTGTCATTATTTACTCACCCTGGTGTCGTTCCAAACCACTGTCCTTTTATTTTTTTCCAAGGAAACACAGTAGGAAAATAAGGACACAAACACAAAAAGCAGCATAAAAGTAGTCTATGCTATTTGTGTGCTATATTCGGTCTTATGTTAAGTCAAATGTTCAAAAGTAAGATAAGTAAACTTTTTTTGACAGAAATGACTAATTTTATTGGGCAAGGATGCTTTAAATGTATCAAAAGTAAATGTAAAGACATAATGTTCTAAATTCTATTTTAAAGGGGTCATGAATTGAGAAATCAACTTTTCATTCAGCCTTTGATAAATTAAAGTTCATTGTGATATAACAATATCCTGTAAGTTTCGGAGCTGAAAACTTTGTTGTTAGTCAAAGAAAAGCTTTTATTGACACCAGGCCCAGCAAACGCTCGATCTCAGAATGTGCCAGGCTATGACGTCAGAGTGTGGTGCAACACCGCCTCTGCAGAAGAAGATCACCGCCTACTTCATCACTGCCTGTTTAGCCCCGCCCACCAATTCACGCATTTAACATAGGCCTAGTGTTAAACCAGATTGAGCTACCGAGCAATAACCATGCCATTGAGGATTACAAAATATTGTGCAGTGCCTGGGCTCGACAGTAATGCAACATGTAAGTAACTGTGTTTATTTTAATGCCTGATCTGAAATGTAATGATTCATGTACAGTCAGATGTTCTTTGTCTGTGTGTCAGTAAATCAAACCAGTGACTAAATGTCAACTTGCGTTGTTTCTCTTAATAGGATGAAAATAATCTGTTATTTAACGGTGATTAAATTCTATAAAGAAAGTTCCCTTTGCAATCCTTGGAGCTGTCAATCAAACGGCGAGAGTTTATCAGTGACTTGTTTATCAGTGACTCCCGTTTTATTCAATGAATCTCTAACTATATCACGCTTGCACTGTTAGTGAAGATGAAAGCATTAGTTAGTGTACAGAAACTGAGTTGCAATGATGAGATCACTGCTTTCATGCGCTCAACGTGAGTGTGATTGGCTACAATGATCATCACTGCAACCTTTCATGCCATGATCTTAATATAATGCCATAGATCTTAATATAATCCCATATATCTTAATATAATGCCACAATCTTAATATAATGCCATAGATCTAAATATAATGGCATAGATCTTAATATAATGCAACACTTTTTGCGACTAGTTAACCATGAGAGCTGTAATAGTAAAAAATCGCTAAAAGAGACAGTAATACTATTTCAGATGGAAAGACGTTAGCCAATCACAGCAGTGGGTGTCTCACAGCAGACACGCCCTTAAAACAGAGCATTCAAACCAGAGGGCTAAAATCAGGATAGGAAAAATGCCTTTTATTTCTAAATTATGAAAAATTTTGATGTAAAAAGTATTCTAACTTTTATTCTATCTAATTATTCTTATAACTGCACCCCAGGAAACATCATAAAACAATAAAACAACACTGTTCACGACCCTTTAAATAAATTCTGTTTATCAAAGAAGGCTAGAAAAGAACATTTCATGGCTTCCACAAAAATATTAAGCAGCACAGCTGTTTTGATTTGATAATAAGACAAAATGTTACTTGAGCATCAAATCAAACTATTTAAAATAATTTCTGAAGGACCATGTGTCAATTTTAAAAATTATGTTTTAAATTGTAATTTAAATACAGCTATAATGAGCATGCGAGATGTTACTGACCGAAATTAAAATCATTATAATATTTTCCTCCAGTGAGAGGTTTAGACTGACATGAGATTACATGACAGAATGTTTTATGAGAAGTAAGCTGAATGTTGATGAACTAATCATAAATCTAGAAGCACTCCAGAGACCTGTTTAATAAAAATGAATATATGAGAATATTGTTTGTGTAATATTTGCAGTGTAACGAAATTAACAGAAGTAAATTTAATTGCATGCCAGAGTCAGACATTTGTACACAAAATTAAACATACAAAGTAAGCATTGTTATTTCTGAGATAAAGAACTTTTTGCTAATATGCAGTGTTGTGTGGCAATGTAATGTACTACTTTTTGTAATTGTGTGTCCACATTTATACATTCTGTTTCACATACCATTTTTTTTAAAGTAGTAAGCGGTGCACAGTGTGTACGGTACATTAGTATTCCATTTCAAACACCTTCTCTTCAGAGGCGTAATTTATCATCCTTTTAGAAACCTTTTCCCATTGTTTTAACGGACAATAAAAGGTAGGACTGAAAATAATAAGTCAGAAGAGGTATAGGTTTCACAAGCCAGAATTGAACTCACGTTGCCTGCATGAGCACCATGACACAATGAATCAGAGCATTTGTGTTAACCACTAGACTAGGCAATGGCTCATATTTGTAAAGGCCTTTTAAATGTAAATTAAACATTTATTTTTTACTTTCCAAAAAGGTATTTTACATCAACTTAAAGCTACGGAATATAAATGTGTTTCTCCAGCCCTGCAGCTAAACACTAGTTAACACACAGATGGGGGAGTTTTTATCCACACCAGCACATTGCCCAGAGGAGAGTGTGTTTACCTGCTCACCTCATAACTACAGAGTAGCTCTTAGCTTTCTGCTGTATGATTTTTTCAGAGATCCTGTGTTTTTCAGACCTGCACGTTGCTTTTATCAGAATGTTCTGACGCCACACTTGTATTTCAACGACCCTTCGTTTGCTTCATCTCCTTTTACTTCAGTGCCTGGTTTTCTGCCAGCATGAAAACAACTTGAGAGCATAACAACAACAGGTTCTTACTTGAGGAGAACATGACTGTAAATGAGACGTGCTGCAGGGGATGGATGGAAGGAAAACAGGAAAGAACAGAGGGCGCCTGCTGAGGGAAATGGACGAACAAGAGTAAAAGATATTTAAAGAAGGAAATGCTGTTGCCAAAATAGGCACATGCAAACATGTCATTTCTATTGAAGATCTTGTTCCCCTGAGTGACATGCGATGTGCTTGTTTGTGACGGAGTGAACTGGAGAGGAAGAGCTGCTTTTAAAAGATATGATCATTCCCCTGAAGGGCCTGTTTTTGCATCACAGAATCAAACACTGTGTGTTTTTTGTTTTGCTTTATCTATAGGACCCCCACCATGGCAGGTGGTCTCTTCTCCATAGACAGAGATTATTTCCAGGAGATTGGCACATACGATGCAGGCATGGACATCTGGGGAGGAGAGAACCTGGAGATCTCCTTCAGGGTCAGTCTCACCACTGAGATTAAATCAATCAACCACCACTGCAATCCTACCCACAATTCCACTTTTGCATATATAATATGCAGTTCTGGTGTTATTGATGATTCGTTTATACTCGGAGAACTAATATGTATCTGTGTTTGTCAGATTTGGCAGTGCGGGGGGACGCTTGAGATCGTCACGTGTTCTCATGTCGGTCACGTGTTCCGTAAGGCGACGCCCTACACGTTCCCTGGTGGAACTGGGCAAATCATCAACAAGAACAACAGACGGCTGGCAGAGGTCTGGATGGACGAGTTCAAGAACTTCTTCTACATCATCTCACCTGGTCAGTCACATTACATGCTATTCGTCTGCATCCATAAACAAGACGCTTAAAAAATAAAGATGCATATGGTAACTATCGATATCTCTAAAAAGTCAATATGGGGGCCTAGTAATGGTTAGAGAGTCGGACTTGTAAACCAAAGGTCGTGGGTTCGAGTCTCAGTACTGGCTGGAAATTTAGGTGGGTGGAGTGAATGAAAAGCACTCTTCCACTATCAATACCCACAACTGCTGCAGCAAAAAATGGCTGCCCACTGCTCCTGGTATTGTGTGTGTGTGTGTGTGTGTG
The DNA here is from genome assembly GCA_018749465.1 of Paracanthobrama guichenoti. NCBI lineage: Eukaryota > Metazoa > Chordata > Actinopteri > Cypriniformes > Gobionidae > Paracanthobrama > Paracanthobrama guichenoti. Next base: position 23,751,493 of record CM031958.1, read on the forward strand.
TGTGTGTGTGTGTGTGTGTGTGTGTGTGTGTGTGTGTGTGTGTGTGTGTGTGTGTGTGTGTGTGTGTGTGTGTGTGGGGGTGTTCAATACGCACTGATGTGTGTGTGCACTTGGATGGGTGAAATGCCGAGAATTTGTGCTCTGCTACACGTCACACTTCACTTCACTTCATATATACGATAATAACGTCATATCGCCATCGTCATATTTTTTTTTTTTTTTTTAAGTAATGTTTCCTTATCTCCTCTCTCAGTCACGTCTCTTTGCCTTTCTCTGTCTCGGTCTCTTTCTGTGACTGTCTCTCTTTCTCTGTGTCTGTCTCTTTAATGTGGTGTGTGTGTGTGTGTTATCAGCGTCTTGGGCACTCGAGCCGTATTGACTCAGAAGAAGATGTTGGATAATAGATATTAATGTCACTGTCAATAGTGTCCGGTGCAGCTCAGAGCTATCTGTGTGACTGTGTGCGTATTGTGCTATTTTTTTCCCTCCTCTATACAAATGCCTCTGTAGACTCTCTCCTGATTGTTAGTGCTGCAAGGCAAGTGTTTGAACAAAACCCTAACAATAAGTATCAAACTTTGGCATGTAACTCGTCCTTTAGTGTTTGTGCTACAGGCAGGAATTATACCTCAAGTCATGCCGCTTGTGAAGGAGAGGTGTGCCATTACATTTTTAAGCAATCAGACTTTTGTCTGGGGAACAATATAACTTTAATTGAAGAAGAGATCTGATCCATATGTAGCACAGTACAGTGTTTTGTTGTATATTTTATACTCATTATGTATTTTAGTCAATGAAATTAACCTCCCAGTTGATGAGGAAGTACAAAATGAAACCAAATATTCAAACATTTGATATTAAATCGCCCCCCTCGACCTTCAATCACTATTCCCTACTTTAGTCCACTAATATAGTTCACTTGAAGGAGTTCGAATTCGGACAGCCATTAAGTATTCATTGGCTGTACACTTGTTATTGCGGTGCAATGTGGGATAGAATGAGTGCACTCAATAACGTCCACTATGGTTTCGGACACGACTACAAATGGCTAGTCTTGCGTAGCCAGACTGACGGCAGAAGGTCTGGACTCTTTTGCAGCTTTCATTGGTCAAGGACCGTGTCCTTGACCAATGACACCGTGACATGTAACGCAACCAATCACAGTTCGTTTTGTTCCACGTCATGTTTAGAGATGTGAAAATGTAAAGTCAATGTCCCTGTGAAAACAGACCGGTGTGCATCTATAAATTATTAATTCAAGAATGTTTACTACAACAATGGAGCCGTGAACTTACCATGATCAACTAAACGCTGAATTAAGTATGTGAAGTGCTCATTGTCACAGTTGTAAACATGGCGCTCTTCTTCAGCGAGGGGGTTTGGAGTCGCGGCATTTGTTTCCAGGCGGACCGTTAAAGAACGCACCTCACGGACTTCCTGTAGAATTCAGTCAATCAGATGATGACCTTGAAACTGTGTTTCCAGATCAGTGTGCCATATGCATCAGACGTTCAGCCAACGGTCTGTGGGCTGAGACTAACAAATGGCTGCCCCTCAAATAAGGCATTATTGTGGGCAATTTCGGATTCATCCCATTTATATTAGGATTATTTTTATACTATTTATAGTATTTATTCATATTTTGATTTATCTTTTTTTTTTTTTTTTTTTTATTGTGTACTTTAGTAATTTTTATTAGTTTTTTTATATATTCGGTTTAGCTTTATTTCATTTTAGTCAGACGTATTTAGTCATTCTATCAGACTTATTTTAAACTTAGTTCTTTAAGTTTAAGTTGTGTAATATTTATATATTTATTTCAATTTCAGCTTTATTTCAATTTTATTTAAAAAAAAAAGTTTTGGTGAACAACAACAACACCGTTGTCGTTGTTGACAAGATTAACAGTTCCACTAAGCAACCACCCAAACACCCTACAAACCACCTTGCAAAGCCATAGCAGTCCAGAGCATTGCATAGCAACGTGCAAAAACACACTCAGAACACCTTAGCAACCACCCAAAATGCCCTAGAATCATGGTGGAACAATTAAATGTCTAGGTTTATTCACCATTTTGCATTCTGTGTGTGCTTGTTTGTTGCAGGTGTGACTAAAGTGGATTATGGAGACATCTCTTCCAGATCATCCCTGAGACAGAGACTGCAGTGTAAGCCGTTCTCCTGGTACCTTGAAAATGTCTACCCAGACTCCCAGATACCGCGCCACTACTACTCGCTGGGAGAGGTCTGTATCTGTCTCTGTCTCTGACTCTCTCTCTCACTCTCTCACACAAACATACACATGCTGATAGCAAAAAAGCTAAATCATTGCCTAGTGTGATAAACACATTTCTGTGTGTGTGTTAAAGAAACGCAGGTGTGAATTAGCGAGGGACGCTCTTTTTCTCAGGGTTGACGGTGTCACAGGAATTGATTGGAGTTTTTTTTTCCGTTCCAGTCACTGTGTTCAGGAAATGAGAGGCATTTATTCTCTCCTAGTCTGCTCTCCCTCTGATATCGTCTTGTTTCCTTTTCCGTCTCTCACCCTTTCGTTCCATCTGTCCATCGCTGCCTTTCTCTTTATCAGATATTCTTATGAATAAAACATGCATGTCATCTCTGATGTCTGAAACTCTGTCTGTTCTCCTGTCTGGTTAAGGCTCTATGTTCCATGTGCTGTCCACGGTTCATTCCCTTTTAGCTCATCCTTGTCTCTCCTTTCCGCCGATGGTGACATTGTGAGGTGTAGGGCAGGACACAGACAGAATAATATATGGAGGATATGACGTCACAGTGATGCTCCACATGTAGCCAGTAAATACTGCCCGAGCACACATCTATACAATACCGTTCAAAAGTTTGGGGTCGGTAAGATTTTTAAAAATGTTTTTGAAAGAAGTCTCTTATGCTCACCAAGGCTCACCATTTATTTGATACAGTAAAAGCAGTAATCTTGTGAAATATTATTTTTACAATTTTAAATATCTATTTTCTATTTTAATATATTTTTTAAATGTAAATTATTCATGTGATGGCAAAGCTGAATTTTCAGCATCATTACTACAGTCTTCAGTATCACATGATCCTTCATAAATCATTCTAATGTTGATTTGGTGCTCAGGAAACAATTCTTATCATTATCCATGTTGAAAACAGTTTTGCTGCTTATTATTTTTGTGGAAACCCTGATACACTGTTTTCCAGCAAATGAATAGAAGGATCAAAAGAACAGCATTTATTTGAAATAGACATTTTTGTAACAATGTAAAACTCTTTTGATCCGTTTAAAGCATCCTTGCTGAGGAAATTGATTAATTTCTTAATAAAAAGAAAATCTTACTGACTTTTGAACAATAGTGTGTGAAAAGAAGGTTTAGGAGCAGTAAAAGCAGATAAAGCAGAAAGCCATGAGAGGCTAGGCCTGGGTAAAAATAGATTTTACAATAATTTGCATGTTTCATTTGAACTCACTAATCTCAGTATTGATTCTTAAAATCCCAAGATTGATCTATGTCCAGGGCTGTACGTTTTTGCACATAGCACTGGTGCTACAGAGGTTGAAAGTTTTGTAGCACAGGCCACACAATTGTAACACAAGTTTAAAATGTCTGTTAACATCTCTGAAAACAACCACAAGTAGTGCAGTGCATCACTTAAACAGGCATGTGACTGACAAATGCCATTATATTCTATACAGGGCACACAAAATACAAACCTTAAAGTAACATGCCGAATTTTTGGGACTTTAGCTTATTCACCGTATCCCCCAGCATTAGATAAGTCCATACATACCATTTTTATCTCCATGCATCCCATAACTGAGACACCCACCGCTAGCCTAGCTTAGCACAAAGACTGGAGGTAAACGGCTCCATCTAGCCTACTGCTTAATAAGTGACAAAATAACGCCAACATTTTCCTATTTACATGTTGTGATGTGTATAGTTACATCGTGTACTAAGACCGACGGAAAATGAAAAGTTGCGATTTTCTAGACCGTTATGTCTAGGAACTTTACTCTCATTCCTGCGTAATGATCAAAGAACTTTGCTGCCTTACCATGGGTGCAGAGGCGCAATGATGTAACACGATGTAACTATACACATCACAACATGTAAATAGGACAATGTTGGTGTTATTTTGTCACTTATTGAGCAGTAGGCTAGATGGAGCCATTTACCTCCAGTCTTTGTGTTAAGCTAGGCTAGCAGTGGGTGCGTCAGACAGAGTTATGGGATGCACGGAGATGAGAATGGTATGTATGGACTTATCTAACTCTGGGGGATACGGTGAATAAGCTAAAGTCCCAAAAAGTCAGCGTGTTCCTTTAACAACATTTTTTTTCAAACAAACATTCTCTGCACCTTCTGCAAAAAAACAATATAAAAATCCCAATGCTAATCGCAATTCAAACAACATCCATCCATTTTGGTTGAGCGTTTGAAAATACTGCTTCATTTTTCCTTTTTTACCCAAGATAGGGTTTTGTGAGCATTATTGAGTACACGCATGTAATGTCTGTTTCATTCATACTGTTATCTGGAGGGCGCCCTCACACAGAAAGTCCACAAGTGAGACTCATAGAAGTTATAAAACTTATGACATTCCAGGAAATCCCTCATATGGACATAGGCATATCACTGCAACTGAATAACATGCAGACGTTTTGACTGATGAAGCATGAAAACAATTAACATGCGGTTGCGACTGGTTTATGTGTCATCTTTCTGCCTACATTCTGTGACATGAAACCACTTTAGATCACAAAAGGATGAACACTTGACTTTTGACATTGTGAAGAGAGTTTGCAGTAAAAAGGTAATTTAAATGTTCTCTTTTGTTGGACGTTTGTACGCAAGTTTAGAGAGCTCGTGCAGCCCTAGATTAATCTCACACACAAACAAGCACACAAGTGCTCACTTCACACAAAAAAAAAGCGTCTCTTTCTCACTCACATGCAAAACTGTATCGCATGCGTGCTACTGTGGTAAATTTATTCATCGCACTGACTGATTTTTTCGTAGCACTTTACAGCCCTTTGAATGCCTATTTTTGTAAATGCTTGAAAATGTATTTGTGCGGTGCTACCAGTCACCGCATTCTGCTGAGCTAATTCACTCAACTCCATAGTTTGGACCCTTTTGTTAATTATTTTATTTAGTATTTTTTCAGACAACACTACAGCATGAGTGGAAAGAATGAGCTGGTGAATATAATTAACTGAATTGGAATAGTTTTGAATTGAAAGAACAAGAAAAAATCTATGACAATACCCAGTCCTATGAGAGGCTGTGCATTCCAGTTATTTAAAAAAAACTATTGGATTATTTGTTTTATAAAACAAAACAGCCAAGTATTAAATCAGTGTTTACATAAAACATTGGCTAAATATAATAGCATGCTGCCACTGAAGCTGTTAAATAAGTTTGTCATGGTTTAAGCCCCACTGATCTTGACGTTTGTGTAACAGTGTTTTGGATGAAAGCAGTGAGCTGTCTTTCCCTTCATCTGCAGTCTTTCATCAAGTGCACATTTACGTGTGTATGTGTGTTTGATTGGCACAGTTGCCTCTCAGTTTGTCGATACCCCCCCCCCCCCACCCCCCCGGTGTGCGATAAGCTTTGGGTAATTAACCATGTTTCACACTCAGAAAGAGACGTGACCGTGTTTATTCATGCAGGAGAGCTGCTTGAGTGTGTCTAATCTATATGTGTGATCTGTCCGATTGCAGATCCGTAATGTGGAGACTAACCAGTGTCTGGATAACATGGCCAGGAAAGAGAATGAGAAAGTAGGCATTTTCAACTGCCACGGCATGGGCGGCAACCAGGTTAGCTCCTTACATCTTTCTCAATTTTAAAACACACTTATTTAGAGTAATGATGTTGATCTTTACAACAGGTTTGACACTGATGTATTGTGACCTTTTCCACCTGCTCAGGTTTTTTCGTACACAGCCAATAAAGAGATCCGAACTGATGACCTCTGTTTGGATGTGTCCAAACTCAATGGTCCGGTTATGATGCTCAAGTGCCATCACTTGAAAGGAAACCAGCTCTGGGAATATGACCCTGTTGTAAGTATATATGTGCTCCAGATCACAAAATCACATTAATGCTCTTACTATTCTATGGGGCAAGGCATTGCACCAGGATAAATATTAAAATTAGCATTTTGAATGTATAACTACAATACTTAAACATTAGCCCCCGGTTTTACAGACAAGGCTTAAAGGGTTAGTTCACCCAAAAAGGAAAATTAGCCCATGATTTACTCACCCTCAAGCCATCCTAGATGTATATGACTTTCTTCTTTAAGATGAATACAATTGGAGTTATATTAAAAATGTCCTGGCTAATCCAAGCATTATAATGGCAGTGAATGACAGCCCAAAATTTGAAGCCCAAAACAGTGCATCCATCCACTATAAAAGTAATCCACATGGTTCCGGGGGTTAATAAAGGCCTTCTGAAGCGAATTGTTGGGTTTTGGTAAGAACAATATCCATATTTAAAATGCTATAATGTAAAATATCTAGCTTCCGGCGGACCGCCTTTTGTATTAAACTTCTGAAAAAAGCAATGACATCGGATGTAGCGTAAGCATTTTGAATTGCGAGAGTCGTTACACTTTATCCGTAAGTTGAATGTAGAGGGCGGTCCGCCAGAAGCTAGATATTTTACTTTATAAAGTTCTAACACTAGAACCACCAGGGGTCGCTGTATACCTAAAACCGCCAGCGGGTAAAATTTACCCATACAGATGATTACTGTTTTGATACGGCTAAAAACGTAATATGTCACTGTATTATGCCACTGTCTTCACAAAGTAATGTATAAAGTCATGAAATTATCATTTTTAGTCATTAACTGTGTTTTTGTCCTGTTGTTTTATGCTATTTTAAGCAGGTTACAATAATCACTTTTTGGTGAATAAAGGCTAAATCAGCCTGCAATGACAACGAGAATTAGAAGGAAATAAATACATATTTGGGTGGTGTAATATTATAATAAAATGTCATTAATCACATATTAAGATAACCCATGTTATTTAAATGACTAAAATACCCTAAATAGACAATAAAGAGCAATAATAATCCACCGCACTGCATAGGGTGTATGACAAAGGATGACATACGATATATGACGTGCAACGACAAATTCTTTTGTAATTTGAATAAGAGAACAACACCAATAAACTTGGGATAATCATGAAAATTGTTTTATTCATTACATCATAGATCGGAATTTTTTTTTTTTTTTTTTTTTTCAGGGAACGGGCAGACTTGGATAAATAGCAACACAGTAGCAAACAATACATGATATAAATTGCAAAACAAAAATGTATAATTAATCCAAAGTTTGAACATTTATTTGTAGCTGTAAGGCCCGCTAAAATCATTCCAATGAGGATAACGATCCGCGGGTGAAGGTCTCTTGTGCGTTCAGTGCTTTCAGCTGGGCAAAAGGATTTAATTCCAATTTATCGTTATCTGACTCCATTTTATCAGAATTTCGAATTTAGGTTAGAATGTCGATTGGTTATTTGGTCATTTATATTTACTAGTTACCATTTAATTATTCTGTTTAATTCTGGTTAATAAAGAATGAAATATGGATACCTGAGTTCTTAAAATTACATAACGCTGAGCATCTAGCAGACACTCAGCGTTATGGGCTGACCGATATAAAAGTTCAAGCCCTGACCCTTTCTGAAACATCTCCTTAAATATCAGACCAAGATGTAAAACTCTTTCAAATGTTAACAATGGGAATTTAAATTGGGTCACTCTCCCATATGCCTGTATTGTTAGAAGACCAAATGGCCGAAAGCCACACCCACAGTATTTAGCAAAATGTCTCTAAACTTCTTAAAACCTTTATTATATTCTTGTTTACTTCTGTGGGGGTGAGACCTTTGTACCAATCGCAGTGAGACATTTCAAACGATATCAAACATGTATAATATTGTATTATGAGAATTCACATGAAACCATATGGATTTTGATGGTGAAATCTGGAGGAGGAATGGGGGAAGAGGCAGTGCAGGGAAAGACATGTAAATTAAAGTCATTCTTAGATGTCTCTGGAGTGAGTTTAGATGCTAATTTCCTTTATTGCTAGTTTTCACAGCCTTACAGTAGGCTAAAACATCTTTATTTGAATGTGAGTTGTGTGACTGTTTACAATAAGTCTACACGTTGCTCAAACACAGCATGAAAATATGCAATTATATAGGGGTAATTTTGACCTGCTGGCGCTTATAGGTATAAATGCCCCATTTTTAAATCTGGTTTTATCTAAACAACTTTTAACAACAGGGGATTGTAAATTTTACACAATTTTAGTAAAAGTCAGTGACTGTACTATTAGAATTGCTTATTAATCTTGTCTCTACATCCAGTTTTTTCAACTCATGTCATGTCCATATAAAGCAGGGGTCACCAACCCTGCTCCTGGAGGGGGCTACCTTCCTGCAGACTTCATGTCCAAACCTGCTTCAACACACCTGCCTGTTATTTTGTTTACTGCCAAGTAATTCTGAAGACATTGATTGGCTGGTTCAGGTGTGTTTGGTTAGGATTGGAGCTAAACTCTGCAGGATTGGTTGCCCCTGATAAAAAGCCTTTTGCATGATGAGCATACACATACCTAAAGGATTGCAAAAAGGGCTGATTTTGACAACTTTACTGCTGAAATGCACATTTTTTTTGTATAGATTGTATAGAATTCATTTGTTCTAAGAAAAAAATACATGCTTCTGCTTTTAACCTATTCTTGAATGCCTCCCCCTAGACGTCCACTGCAAGTCAGATACTGTAAATGTTTGTTTTTACACACTGACATGTGTTGATGTTGTTGATAGAGCTTAATTTCTTTTGAATCCAGAATACTCCCAGAACGTGCATATTCATGCAGAGTTTAGCTCCAACCTTCTCCAGCACACCTCTCTAGATGTTTCTAGTAATCCTGAATACCTTGTTTAGCTGTACTCTAGCTATAATTAGAGTAGGCCAGTTTTCAGTCCTACTCCTGGAGTGCCAATTTCCTTCAGAGTTTAGCTCCAACAAACCTGCCTGGAAGCTTCTTGTGATCCTGAAGGACTTGGCAGTGTCCGAAATCGCCCCCTATACCCTTAAATAGAACACAATATTGAGGGGGCAGCCATTTGTATAGTGGTGTCTGAAGCCATAGTGGACTTTATTGAGCGCACTAATTCAATTCCATAATGCATTGCAATAACGCGTGTACAGCTGATGTGCACTCAACAGTTAGAGAATACCCATAATGCTTTCGTGTCTGACCAAAAGATGGCGCCTGCAGCTGAATCATCCATCCATCCGTTTTCCAAACTGCTAGTCCAGTGTGAGTACAGCGTAATGTCATACAGGTATACATTCTTTTTAATTGATTATTAAATTGTTTAATTAAGGTTTATACATGCTAGTTTCCATTATGAAGCTTTTCATTACTACTGGAACTGCCAGTTTGCTTAGTTTCAGTGATTTATTAAACGGCAAGCACAAACTATGCAAAAGGGGCAGCCCTTCAGGTGCACTCAGTGTCCGTATTCACGCACTTGTTTTCATTCACCCCTTCAAGAGGACTTTAAGGGAGTAAGGCAATAGTGAATGACGGTATGGGGCGATTTCGAACACAGCTCTTGATTAGCTGGTTCAGATGGGTTTATTTTGGAATAAATGTGAACTCTGTTGGAAGGTTGGACTTACAGGAGCAGGGTTGGACACCCTTGGACTAGGAGGTAAACTCTGCATGAAGGTGGGCCTCAAGAAGATCTGTTGTCCAGGGGTAGCAGGGTGAAACATTAAAATTTGAGTTCTGGGTAACATACAACATATGTAAAACAATGTGCCAAACGACCATTCTGCTCATACATTGAGATGTATGCTTGTTTATGTATCTAATGCGTGCATGTATGCACTATGCAGATGCGCTTTTGACTCTTGATTTTCACTTTTGGTCTTGATGGTCTCATACATGTCATATAACATCAGTCAACTATCCCTTTAAAGCTGTCTGTCTGCAGGATGCCCGCTCATCCTTCTCTTGTAATGTATGTGCATGAACATCCACCCTGTGGCTTCCCTTGTAAACACTGTTGGAGGAATGCTAGTTTAGTTAGATTAAATCACCTCTCAGTCAATCTTAGAAGTACATCGCTCCATTTTGGTATATGACTTAAATGCCACTTTAGGCCTGTGGAGAATGAATTAGCCGAGGGGAAGAAAGAGGAAGATTGCTTTTTGCATTCCTTTGCTGTTGGCTTAAAGAGATGCCTGTTACTCCAAAAGCCTCCTCTTCCTCCTCCCCCTCCTCGCCCCAGATTCAGAGCCCCCACCATGCTGGCCCTTCGCCCAGAGAGACGGAAGGCTGCACAAAATAGAGAACTCGAGCAGAGACTTTCCACTGCCAGATAAAGGTTCTGTTTTTCTTGTGAAGAGAGAGAGAGACAGACAGAGTGGAAGGAAGGGAGATTCAGAGTAAGCGAGATCAGGAATTCTCTTGCCAACAAGAGCACCTCTCCTGCATGCATTACCATACATTACCATCACTAGCTCATCGACGTGTGTGTGCGCTCTCACACCATACACTGTGTGTCTTATAGGTTCTACCGCTATCCTAATTGTATCGGTGCGGCTTAATGCTTCCCGCTAGACTGAAACTCTAGAGCACTCAGCTCACCCAAGGCCCATTACACACATGCTCCACTGTAAAGCAAGCCCTGTGCATCGACAATTTGTCTTTGCCCTGGAGCGCACAGGTTGTCCAGCCGTGCGTGCATAGTGCAGAATGGCATATTGCTTACTATCAGTACTATTATATTACACTATGAATCCTGAGCACAGGAATATTTGGATGACCTACTACATTTGCCTGAATGTGCAGTATAAATCCAGCACACCACAATGCAATGCGCTTGACTTGAATTTTTTTGTCTAGTGTGACAAATTAAGCATAATAGAAGACGTGATTTTTAATTTCCATTTTGCTAATTTGATTAGACTGCCAAAATTTACCAGATAACCAGATTAAATAAGAGGAATTTGCAACAATGTTCAATGCATCACACTTTTTTTTCTATTATTTAATTTTTCCTGTGACCCCATATATGAAAAGCTGATTGAAGAAATGGTGGATTTATTATTTATTTGAATTTTTTCAAAATATTTTGTCTGTGTGCGTGCGCGCGTGCGTGTGTGTATTTTTAATATTTGTTTTTATTATACATTACTTATATTTTTGACATTTGCAATTGAACGTGCAGCATAGTGAGGTCAATGTGTATTATATAGCAACAATATATAGTTTTACTTTAGTATTACATTCTAAACATAACCAGTGTTTTTGCTCTGATGGGTCCCGTGCATCATATCTGTCTCTCTCGTCCCGCAGAAGCTGAGTCTGGTACACGTGAACAGTAATCAGTGTTTGGATAAGGCGTCTGAAGATGACAGTCAGGTGCCCAGCGTCAAGGACTGCACCGGGGGCCGCTCGCAACAGTGGCTCCTCCGCAACGTCACACTGCCAGAGATATTCTGAGATTGCACAAGGACGGACAGATGGACAGACTCTCACAACGACGCTGATGGAGAGAGCGTGAGAGAGAAAGGACTGCTTTCCTCTCAATCCTAGTGGTCTGCCTTCAAATGATCTAAAAGAACAGAACCGCATATGTATATGAATCTCCCCATCACTCCACCTTGCCGAGGAAGAAAAGTGAACAATGGAGATGAAGACTCGTGGAGAAAGAAACTTGAGTTTGATGCCCTTATCCTCCTCATTCGAGGAGCAGCGGACATTTTGGTTATGTTTACGAGAACGCCTCCCTTTTAGAGTATCAGTGTGTGTGTGTTTATGTGTGTGTGATGGGAATGTGTGAGTCGTGATGTTTTCACAGGATTTTTTTTTTAATTTAAGTATTTTTCAAGCCTTGTAGAAGTGAAGGGTATCTAGCACATGAAGGAGAGGCTGACGTGTGTTTGCATGTGTGTGCATGTGAGTTTTCAAGTGTGTCACATATCAGGATGGATCTCCTGTGTGTGGACGTTACAGTGGTCTGCCATCCGTTTGAAGCAGGGGCTCCCCCTACCGGCCACTGACACGCACTGAACTCTCTATCAATCTTAGTCTCAGTCAGTGGACTACCTACAATCAATCACGTATAGATCTATAATCAATGAACGTGATGACTGATCATCTAGGACGTGTTTCATATCGTCAGTGTTCATGTACCTTTTTTTACTTTACACCAGTGGTTGATACTTTTTTGGTTTCTGCATTTTATGAGTGCCACGTACAAGCACTTTTCACTTGTTTTAGAACTGTCCGAGTCTGTCTATTAAAAGTATGATGGTAATTTGACACGCAGTTTCAGGACTGTCCTGAACTTATCCCAAATTATTGCCTTCCTCTGGCTTCCCTTCAGCCGACATGGGTTACCCATAAGCACGTGGATTGATCGGGAAGAGATGGATCGTGTTCTGTCATATCATCATATCAACAGTAAAAGGGCTCAGTCTCACTGTGTACATGCACGAGAAAGAACTCTTTTGTCTGATATCTTTCTTTGTTTACGTTCACTTTAAATTGTTACTGATTTTTGTGTAGAATTTCTTTAATTCATCAACACATTTGGTGTCTGCAGCTGACAGTCTAGTGCCCCGTGTGAGGCACTGGGAGCTGTTTACCAAGTTTCATCTGATAGCCTAAAGAGATTGGCCTGCGTTTCAGATTCATGCATTTCATTCTTTTGAATTTACTTTTAAATGGTCCGACATTTCATTTCAGCTGTGATGGTTGAGGATGTTTGGAAAATGAAAGTGAACCCCTCTGTTTTGAGAGTTGTCATGTGGAATCAGGAATCAGTCTTGACCCTGTCTAAATACTTCATATGATCTGGACTCACCGTGTACCAAATAATGATTCTCAATTGTAATATTCTACATTCAAATTTTAATCATTTTAAATAAAGATTGTTGCATTGTAAATACAGATTCTCGATTCTAAAAAAGATAAGTCAAGAATGCAAAATTCTTTAAAACGGTTCTAAATTTTAAGCTTATAAATACTGATACTAAATTCTAAAAAAAAAAAAATGTAATCTTAAACTGTAAGATTGTAGATTCTAAATTGTGAGATTCTAATTCTAGAATTCTAACTGTATGGTTGTAAATGCAGATTCTAGATTCCACATTTGTATGATTCATATATTCTAAATAAAAGGGCGGTTTCACTGCATAGGATGGGTGAAGATCTTGCAAGCATTTGGACAGGGCCTCAAGATCATCTGTGTAGATGTGTGAATGTACACAAGTGTGTGTGTTTATATTTGTCAAAGGGATGTCTTTTGTTTTTGTCTTATATGTTTAATTGAGGAGGGTCTGACCTGCTGATTGGTGGGTTAGAGCGCCCTGTGTTGAGATGATCTACAGGCTGGAGAAATAAACCACAGAAAGTTTACAGTCCAACTTCTCCATTAGCATTTATGATCTTTGTTCATGTGCACACACACACACACACACACACACAGACAGTTTCATGCAAAATCCAAAGTCACGCTGCTATATCACTTTTTATCATTATTATTATTATAAAATGTGTTTATTGAGAACTGCTCAGTTTGATTTAGTTCCAGTGGTCATTAGGTTGTGACGTAGTGGGGCACCATGCAAGGTTGTTAAAGTATTGTGCTGGATATTTAAGCTTAAACATGATCAAAATGATCACAACTTTCATTGGTCTTCAAACTTTTTGGGTTTTTGGTTAGATGGTTTTTGCCTTGCTTTGGTCTCTTGGCGGCGCTGTCATAGACCTCAGATACTCAGAGAGGTCCATGGTGCTAATGTAAAAAAAGAAAAAGAAAAGAAAAGACAAAAATATGTATACTTTTCTGCTTTGCCTTTAAGATTTGATTGCATACAGTAGAGTTTCATTTTACTCAGCTTTTGCTCCACACAAAGATCTCACACCCCTGCTGCACTCAAAAGACTAAAGCACTGAAAAGAACGCTTGCACTTACTCTAATGATCTAATTAGCCAGTGTTTGTTTGCCTTGGAGAAATTTAATTGGATAAACTCATTAAAAGATATTCTATTTCCATATTTCATCGTTAGTTGAAAGAGTAATATTAAAGTTTTTTTTTTTTTTTAACTAAGATGCATATCTAAATATATTAATCGTTGTTGAAAAATAAAAAAGCAGCTTTTTAGTTTGGCGAATTAATGTTAAATCCAGATTTTAATAAAGCACCAGCGAAGATCCTTTTAATATGTGGCATCCCTGTTTCTGAGCCTGCATGCCTGGTTCCCCCAAAAATCATTTGCTCTTTTCAAACTGCTGAGTTGTTGTTTTTTTTCTTTCAGCAGTACTAAATTTCTGTTATGAGACATAAAAGACTGATTGGCTGAAACAGTGACTAGTGAGTAGCGTAAGGTTTGGATTGACTGGTTCTTAACCTGCTTCTCATACCATGCCCTTAAAATGCTTCAGTATAATTTACTGTGTGTCTTGCAATGTTTTTTATATTGGTCATGCAAGCATGATCACATGCTTATATGTCAGGTTTCATGATGTGTGTGCAATATATCTGCTGTGTAATAATTGCTGTTATTCATGACCTTTGAAATGTCGACTTTGTGTGACTGCAGCAGATATAGGTTTGGCATTTAGAAAAGCATTAGGCTATTTCAGTCTTAAACAGTCAAGTTATTTCATTAAAATATTTTCTTCTTTTGACAAAAAGTAGAAAAAAATTGAATACTGCAACTTTAATCAGAAACAGAAGCCAATCGTCCTTGTGTTCACAATGCTCATTTAACAAGTGAGATGCACTGCCTTCAGCGATCAGGCTTCTCACATTCACTCACACTGCACTATACACTATAGAGATGGTCAATAGCCCAGTTCAGTGTAACTGAGAAAGAGTGAATGGCAATCGATTTCAATTCCAACTCAATCTATTCTGAGGTGGTGCAATTTACAGCTTTCTGATATGATGGTGTGAGGAATGGCAGGTAACGTGTGAACTCATCAGAGGGCATCTGGGGTCAAAGGAAACATTTGCTGCATCCCTGTTCAGAAGCTGCATCCTTCGAAGGCTGATTGCGTCACAGCAGCCTTGAAATGTGTCTTTTGTTTCCCAGGTGAGGAAGAATACAACAGATGGATCCTTTGCGGTCTACCCTACCCCAGAATTCATTGTGCACCAGTGATGACAGTATTTTTTATTTATTTATTTTTTTGAGAGAGAGAGAGAGAGAGAGAGAGAGAGAGAGAGAGAGAGAGAGAATTGCCAGATTAGACTTTTAAATGTAAGTATTGGGTTTCAACTCATTCAAAAACTTAAGCGTGACTATGTATCACGCAATTGCAAGTTTATATCTCAGAATTCTGACTTTATAACTCGCAATTGTGAGGAAAAAAGACAGAATTCTAAAAGTTAAAAAGATAAAAAGTTGCAATTACTCTTTATTTTTTTATTTAGTGGCGGAAACAGGCTTCCATAGGACGCAGCTACTGCTGAAAAAAAAAAGTTGAGGTCGCGGTCATTCAACAGTTAGGTCTGGTCCTCAAATCTGATCTACTTTTTACTGTTTATATCACTCTGCGCACAGGGTCGGATTTATCTCATGACATAGGCAGAATAAATACTGTGTTGTCAAATTTGATATTGTGGCTTTATTTTATATGATCATAAACTTGCATGTGTCATATTAACATTCTACCAAAGTCAAGTTCAAATGAAGTTACATTTTTGACCAGCGAATGTGGTGTTTTTTTCCGTCGTTAGAATGGCTGCGTCTGAGGCAGTAAGTGCATCAAGTTTTGTTCATTAATTGTGAATAGTATAGTATAGTGGTTTTATATATAGGTTTTTGTTGTTGTTGTTGTTGTTGTTGTTTTTAGTAAAGAAAATGCTGTACTTATTCAAAGAACCAGTTCTTTATTTGTCCTTGCATTGCTAACAAGCAGAGAGTGGAGTTATAAGGTTTCACTGACAGTTTGAGGATCCGATGGATTTATGAGGTTTTGTCACAAGGTCTTTTCAATACTTTTCATTGGTTAAAATCCAGCAAACACAGAACATTCCTCTAATGTTAGTATTTGGTTCCTGTTTATTTATTTATTTATTTATTGATAACCAAATAACAACATTCTAGGAACATTCCTTTTAGGTTTTATTTTTGCAACCATAAAATAAAGTTTTCAGAACATTGCAAGAAGGTTATTTTTTAAATAACCTAAAATTAACTTAAACTGAATGTTCCCTAATGGTTATTTTTAGTTTATTTTGGAACCATAAAATAACGTTCCCAGAACGTTGCAGGGTAGTTCCTTTTAAATAACCGAAAAACATGATGTTAAATGAAGAGGTTTTTGTTTACGGACTAAAAGAAGCATGTCCGGCTAAACTATATAATTCAATGGTAAGAAATAAATGTACTACGATATCCTACTTTGTCAAATAATTGTTTAATAATTTCTTAATGTCGGTGAATAAATTTAATGTTAAAAACCATAGATGTTGAATTAATTGTTATTTGGTGCTGAAGAAATGTAAAATCTGTACCCGTGAAATATAGTCATTCATATTAATGGATGAATTTAATCTGGTTTATGCTCTGATTATTTTATTAATTAAACAATAAATAAAAACAAGATATGGTTATGTTTAAGATATACTGATTAAATGTGTCCGCACATACATCTTCCATACCGCTTATACTGTACTAGGTCGCGGGTGTGCTGGAAAAAGAACATTCTGAGATATTTTTTTGGTTTTGTTTGTTTGTTATTTTGCACAAAAAAAAAAGGACACCAATATTAATGATTTACTGTGGGCCAGCCCGGCCAGGTGCCACTAGCCAGAAAATTGCTGTCACTTATGGCGCTGCGGTTCTGCAGAACTAAACCTGCTGTCACAAACGGATAAGCCTACTGATTTTTTTCAGGTTATCATTATGCCAGTATTTGGCGACAAGTGACTGTCTTTCTGAAGAGGTCATTAAATCGCTCATTAAACCAATTCGTTCAAAACACTGATTCATTCAGGAATAAAACGCCACAATTCAAAGAAAAGTTACTTATTGACTGAGGCAAACGCTTTAAACGTCAATCATTTGAACATGACTGTGAATCCTCCGAGAGTATTAAAGGGCATAATGCAGGTTAGAGACCCCAGTGAGTCAATGTATAGAAAAATAATGTAGCAACTAGAGTTTCTTTAAAATATACTTATAAATACGCTACTAAGGCTTTTTTTGTGAGAAAATTTTACTTCCGCGTCTAAAAATGCCAAAACCGGAAGTGACATAACGGGAGGGTGTGAATTTCAACAATAGGAAAACAATGGATCGTAATGACAGTTCGGACGCTGAGGAAATTATAAATGTTTATTAATACTCATATGGCAGACCACAACCATACAATTATGACACACAATTAGGGACAGGCCAGGATTAGACAGAACAACGATTAAAGGATTGTTAGCTAATGATATAACGTTATATACGCTAGCTAACGCTATGAACACTGTGCTCAGATTACAATACTCTACAGATGATTATCATGTATCAGGCAATAGCAAAGCTGGTACTGGTCATCAAGGAGAACTGATTCTTATCAATAACAGAGACTAATAAACTTTGACCATCAGGCATAAGTCACACTCGTTAATATCCGTACACACTAAACATTACATAATATAACATTAGAGGTTTCTCATCACGACTCATTTGATAGTTAGCAAATGTTTAAAAAAAAAACAAGACTTACGGTGCACAGTTCACGTTCCTTTTCGAACGGTCAGTCATACTGCGTCTTGCTAGACGCCATGGGAAATAATCTATTTCTCAATACTGAAGCATTTGTAAAATCACGCAGCGCTACTGCATAGTCAAAACAGTGTTGACACCTCTCGCACACTATTGGCTGGCCAGTGGGAACTACATGAACCAATGGCAGAACAGCGTAACTGAGCAAACCAATGGGCACTAACCCTGCGAAACTGTGCACAAAAGCCCACCAAATGGGTGGGGCATCTGCCCATATGGTACGCTGTAATGCCCTAAAACGTCAGCTTAATCTCCTTTAGCAACGATCTCAGTCCTCGCTGATAACTCTCGAAGCATACACCTCCTTCACCGAGAACAGACGAGCATGCAGTGGAATAGCGAGCTAGCCAGCCTGGATCTCCTGCAAAAAGTCAGCGACTTTTCAGCGTGCTCAATTACCAGCGATCCAGCGAGCTGTCACACCATTCCCATGCGCTCTCTGGTGAACACTGCGGTGTATTCATTTTTACTGATATAATGACATACCTCATGTCGCACCACTTGTGTGGTACGTGCAGTACTCACCTGCACGAGGAGGATGGCCACGACGAGTGCGTGATCTGCCTGGGCAAGGCCCAATGGAGCGCTGTTCCCGCCCGGGCCCGGCTGCTCTCACTGCGAGGGTATGTCTATCTCCTCTCTTCACTCGCGGATAGCGCTCTTTTCAGAACGCGACCCCGCCCCTCGCGCTCTCCTGTTCCCTTTCCTGTCCGAACCTCGGCGGAAAAAGCGCCAGAGCCAGAGGGCTGAGTACACAGAGGCTAGTGAGCTCACGTCAGCCCAGTGGCCGTGTGCCTCGTCTTCACCTCAGAGAGACGTTTCCCCTGACGTTCTCTCGATCGGACCTGCTCTCTCCTCTCGACGCAGAGGAGTCTCCATGTCTCTCATCGCTTCTGATGCCGAGGAATGGTCGGGCTCCATCGACGAACCCACCCCCTCAACATCACAGCAGTGCAGCGACTCAAAGGCTGGTGCGGACACCGAGTTAATCCGTGTCCTCACGAAAGCTGTCAATGACGGCTTGGACTGGGCCTTCAGCAGAGAGCTGCATCGTTCTTTCCTGAGGTGCACAAGGAGTTAGCAAAGTCATGGTGCGCTCCCTACTCTGCTCGTCTCCGCCCATCCACGTCTCCGCCCAACCACGGCCTAAGATAACGCTGGACCCTGAACACAGGAAGCAGTCCTGCCCAGCTGGTCAGGAAGAGAGGAGGGTTGAGTCCCGCCCAGGCTGTTGTGTTATGAGTGTTAACAGCGAGCCCGCTCTAATGCACGCTCCCCTGCATTCTGCCATTGTAATGGCGAGACCAATAAAAAACATGAATATTCAACAAATGAGTTTTCTGTCTCTTCCGCACCACACACTTTCACCACTATAAAACCCCTGTGCAACCAGACAGAGGCTTGGAAAGCCATCCCTGGTGCGTCACAGTGGGTTATAAAAACAATTCAACGAGGCTACTCGCTCCAAATCGGGCGCAAACCACCTCGCTTTGCGGGCATAACACACACTTCGGTGGAGAGCAACGTAACTCACGTCCTCAAAACTGAAGTAAAGAGCCTATTGATGAAAAAAGCTATAGAGGTGGTGCCTCCAGCTCAGAGCGAGTCAGGGTTTTACAGCCGCTACTTCCTCGTCCCCAAAAAAGATGGCGACCCATCTTAGACCTCAGACATCTGAATAAGGCCCTTATCAAACAGCCTTTCAGAATGCTGACATTAAAACAGATCATCGCGCAAATCCGCCCGATGGATTGGTTTTTCTCAGTGGATCTAAAAGATGCTTACTTTCATATCCAAATGATCCCCCATCACAGACCGTTTTTGAGATTCGCGTTCGATGGGAAGGCCTATCAGTACACAGTCCTGCCGTTCAGCCTGTCTCTGGCCCCCCACACTTTCACAAAGTGTAAAGTAATGCAGCTCTCTTCCCTTTGAGACAAACGGGAATGTGTATTTTGAACTACCTCGACGACTGGCTCATCCTGGTCCAGTCAGAGGAAGTCTGAGTGCTCGTTGCTTCCCAGGCAGAGGATCTCCTTCCTGGGAACGATTTTAGACTCTGCCCCAATGAGGGCGTGGCTGTCGAACGAACGTGCTCTGACTACACAGCAGCTTGCATACTCGTTCAAAATGGGAACCAACAGACCCCTGAGAATTTTTCAGAGAATGCTAGGCCTTATGGCATCAGCTTGGCATTCAGGCCAGCTATGGATCAAGGTGGGCCGTGGCTGCATCAAAGCCCTGGCCCCGTGGTCGAATCCCCGCCTCTATGAGTTGGGGGTGAACTTGGTGACAGTTTCCAGATGAATGATAGTCACCACGGATGTCTCCAACACGGGTTGGGGCGCTCTGTGTGAAGGCGAACCGGTCTTCGGCTCATGGTCGAGCACGGAGTCACGGTTGCACATTAACTGTCTAGAAATGCTAGCAGTAGTGCTAGCCCTCAAGACTTTTTTACTCCGTCTCTCAGGTCACCACGTCCTAGTCCGTATGGACAACAGTGGTCTCCTACTGCCAAGGCGGGCTCAGGTCGAGATGGCTCAACCAACAGGTCAGACATCTCCTCCTATGGGCAAAAGACAGACTGCACTCACTAAAAGCAGTGCACATGCCAGGCAGACTGAACCAGGGAACAGACATGCTCCAGGGGAATGGTCCCTCCATCCCCAAACAGTTCAAATGATATGGAGTGTTTTCGGGAAGGCAGAAGTCGACCTCTTTGCCTCTGAAGACAACTGTCATTGCCTAATTTATTTTTCAAAGAGCAAGTAATGCTAAGAGCCCACTAATGGCCCAGCTGTCTGCTTTATGCTTTTCCGCCAGTCCCGATCCTTCCCCAGATCTTCCCCAAATCAGGTAATGCGAGCACAGAGTTCTGCTAGTGGCTCCACTCAGGCGAACCCACCACTGGTTTCCAGAGTTGATTCAGTTAAACCTGCTCTGCCCAGTTAGGGTGCTTAGAGCATATATTAAGCGGTCCTCCCAATTAGAGGACCACTAAGTTATAATCATCAAAATTAAAAGAAATAAACATTTAAAATATATCAGTCTGTGTGTAATGAATGAATATAACATACAAGTTTCACTTTTTGAATGGAATTAGTGAAATAAATCAACTTTTTGATGATATTCTAATTATATGACCAGCACCTGTAAATGATACTTGAAATTAGCCGGATAACATCACCGTTTCACCAGAACGGCTGTACAATTTCTGTTGCATTATTTTCCTGTTAACAATGTGAAGCTGCTTTGAAACAATTGGACTTGTTAAAAGCACTATATAAATAAAGGTGACTTGACTTGAAAGAAGACCTAAGACAGTTGAGCAACTAGAAGCCTGTATTAGACAAGAATGGGACAACATTCCTATTCCTAAACTTGAGCAACTTGTCTCCTCAGTCCCCAGACGTTTGCAGACTGTTATAAAAAGAAGAGGGGATGCCACACAGTGGGAAACATGGCCTTGTCTCAACTTTTTTGAGATGTGTTAATGCCATGGAATTTAAAATCAACTTATTTTTCTCAGTTTAAACATTTGATATGTCATCTATGTTGTATTCTGAATAAAATATTGAAATTTGAAACTTCCACATCACTGCATTCTGATTTTATTCACAATTTGTACAGTGTCCCAACTTTTTTGGAATCGGGTTTGTATTTGCTTTATAGGCCAAACCTGGGAAATAGGCACCATCTGGTAAAAAATAGTAAAATATTACATTTTGAAGCCTCTCCCACAGAATGAAAGCCTATTAACAAAGGTTGCATAATTTTATAGTTAAATGGCCCTGAGATTATTTTTATGGGTTTTGATTAGTTTTAATGGGTTTCAATGGTGGCTTAAGATCTTGAATGGAACTATGTTGTATAGTGCAAAATAGATTTATTAAAAGAAAATGTGGATGAAATAGTACATTTCCAATAGAAATA
Source organism: Paracanthobrama guichenoti (assembly GCA_018749465.1). Taxonomy (NCBI): domain Eukaryota; kingdom Metazoa; phylum Chordata; class Actinopteri; order Cypriniformes; family Gobionidae; genus Paracanthobrama; species Paracanthobrama guichenoti. The sequence goes on from CM031958.1 coordinate 23,773,281, forward strand.
CACACCTGTGCCAAAATGTATGCAGTTGACATTAACACAGGCAAAATTATAAAAAAAAAAAATTTTAAAAACTGAAAAAGACAAAAATGCCATAATTCTAGTGATTACCCAGCAAGCAATTTTGTGTCTAAAAGACGTCTGTTAGCCGTCAAAACACAGCCCAGACGTCTAGGTTAAAACAAGGCGAAATTTGGGCTGTCAGTGAAAATCTAATAGACGTCTAATCATAGCCCAAGATTAGACGGCTATTGAACGACTACATATACACTCACCTAAAGGATTATTAGGAACACCATACTAATACTGTGTTTGACCCCCTTTCGCCTTCAGAACTGCCTTAATTCTACGTGGCATTGATTCAACAAGGTGCTGAAAGCATTCCTTAGAAATGTTGGCCCATATTGATAGGATAGCATCTTGCAGTTGATGGAGATTTGTGGGATGCACATCCAGGGCATGAATCTCCTGTTCCACCACATCCCAAAGATGCTCTATTGGGTTGAGATCTGGTGACTGTGGGGGCCATTTTAGTACAGTGAACTCATTGTCATGTTCAAGAAACCAATTTGAAATGATTCGAGCTTTATGCATTATCCTGCTGGAAGTAGCCATCAGAGAATGGGTACATAGTGGTCATAAAGGGATGGACATGGTCAGAAACAATGCTCAGGTAGGCCGTGGCATTTAAACAATGCCCAATTGGCACTAAGGGGCCTAAAGTGTGCCAAGAAAACATCCCCCACACCATTACACCACCACCACCAGCCTGCACAGTGGTAACAAGGCATGATGGATCCATGTTCTCATTCTGTTTACGCCAAATTCTGACTCTACCATCTGAATGTCTCAACAGAAATCGAGACTCATCAGACCAGGCAACATTTTTCCAGTCTTCAACTGTCCAATTTTGGTGAGCTCGTGCAAATTATAGCCTCTTTTTCCTATTTGTAGTGGAGATGAGTGGTACCCGGTGGGGTCTTCTGCTGTTGTAGCCCATCCGCCTCAAGGTTGTGCATGTTGTGGCTTCACAAATGCTTTGCTGCATACCTCGGTTGTAACGAGTGGTTATTTCAGTCAAAGTTGCTCTTCTATCAGCTTGAATCAGTCAGCCCATTCTCCTCTGACCTCTAGCATCAACAAGGCATTTTCGCCCCCACAGGACTGCCGCATACTGGATGTTTTTCCCTTTTCACACCTTTCTTTGTAAACCCTAGAAATGGTTGTGCGTGAAAATCCCAGTAACTGAGCAGATTGTGAAATACTCAGACCGCCCCGTCTGGCACCAACAACCATGCCACGCTCAAAATTCCTTAAATCGCCTTTCTTTCCCATTCTGACATTCAGTTTGGAGTTCAGGAGATTGTCTTGACCAGGACCACACCCCTAAATGCATTGAAGCAACTGCCATGTGATTGGTTGATTAGATAACTGCATTAATGAGAAATTGAACAGGTGTTCCTAATAATCCTTTAGGTGAGTGTATACGTCTAATAGACAGCAAATATGGGTCTAGGCTAAAACAAGGCTGAATTTGGGCTGTCAGTGAAAATCTAATAGACGTCTAATCATAGCCCAAGAATAGACCAGTCATCAATTAGACGCCTAACGAATGACTACTAGTACATATACATCTAATAGACAACAAAATGGCTAAAGGATTCTTTTCACTCAAATATAACAGGTACTCATACATAACAATCATCCAAACAAATTAAATATAAAGGTTTTATTTAGAAAAGAACATTAACAACATAGACAACTTAAGATAATACAAAAAGATCAAAACATAAATGTGACCAAATAAAATGTTAAAAATACAATTAAATATAAAATTAGGAATAGAAATATGGAATATTAACAACGTAATATAATAATAAAAAATATATAAAGAATGACAAAATAAAAAGTTAAACCTTTTGTTGGTTTATAAAGCATTGTTGGCTTTATTGCATTCCTTAACTCAAACTCTGTTGCCAGTGGGAAGTCGGTCATCATGGCATCTGCCAAATAAGAAACAAAACATCGCACAAGAAAAGCATTGTTGACATCATAATTTTTACTTTATTTACAGTAATTGTGACAGTCATTCTCTTTTGCTTGGATGCACACTAGAGCTGGGCAATATAGAGTTAAGATACATGTATGTTTAAAGAGATAGTCATCATTTACTCACCCTCAAGTTGTTCCAAACCTGTATGGGTTTCTCTCTTCTGTTGAACACACACAAAAATATATATTTGGTATAAATATATAAGAATGTTGGTAATTAGACATTTGATAGCCATTGACTTTCATAGTAGGAAAATAAATATGATGGAAGTCAATGGGGCCCATAAACCGTTTGATTACCCAGATTCTTCAAAATATCGTCTTTTGTGTTCAACAGGCAGAAAGAAACAACTTGAGGGTGAGTAAATTCATTTTCATTTTTGGGTTTAAAAGATGTTTTAGCCACCATGTTGCATTAGAAACAGAGATAGACAATAGGAAAGTTGATTTTATTCCTTTGTGTGTGTAATGTGCTGTGCATGTAAGTCTTCTGTTCTGTATATTCATTGTTGTGCTTTGTTGACTGATTGCTGGATAATTTTCAATCAACCTGAACCTTGTGTCTTTAAATCCAAGAAAGTGGATCACATCACTCCAGTTCTGAGGTTTTTACACTGGCTTCCTGTCTGTCAAAGAATTGATTTCAAAATACTACTGCTGGTTTTTAAAGCGTTGAATGGTTTAAGGCCAAAGTACATTTCTGATCTTCTGCTGCATTATGAACCATCCAGACCTCTCAGCGTCTGGGACAGGTCTGCTTTCTGTCCCCAGCGTCAAAACTAAACATGGAGAAGCAGAATTCAGTTTTTATGTACGATATATCTGGAACAAACTCACATTAAAACTGCAGTTCTGCAGCAACTCTTAATTCTCTTAAATCAAGGTTAAAGACTTTACTGTTTGCCACTGCCTTTTATTAATTGGAAAGGAATAATGATACATTTCTTACACTGCACTGTAACTTTTACTCTCCTGTTTTATCATGTTTTTATTTTTCTATTGAACAATTTGAAAGTGTTTTTAAATGTCTTCTTATATTGTCTTTTACATTACCAATGTTGCTTTTATGTTTTATGTAAAACACTTATGGCTTGTTAAAATGTGCTATACAAATTTGCCTTGCCAAGTCAAAAACTCATATTTTCATAAAATGATCCAAAGAGTAAAAGGATATTTGTGGCTTTCATAACAAATTATAATAGGTTGCACATGTTTCATGTTTATCCCCTTGAAGGTACCTACAGGTACATGTAGCATGTTAAGCTAACCACAACATGGCTTATTCTACATTGTTACTAGCTAAAATCTCACGGTTCCTACACGATAACAAATAATGTATATAATGAACACATGTCAAAACGAAAACACAGATACTTACAAGGCCAAAGAATATCCTTTAACATTTGCCGTTGCCCGTTGTTGTTCTACTCTTGTGTAAAAAACATTAAAAAAAATAATAATATAACTCAAAACGACAGAAATGTTTTTCGCGAGATCTGCCGTTGCCAGCTACAGCTGCCATCTAGCGATTGAGAGTTGTAATTGCATTTTTTTTTTTTTAATTTAACTTAAAATGGAAGAGAGACAAATCATATCTAAGATATTATTTGACTGTCTTACATTTTAAGTGAATGTTATGCATTCATTTTAAGTGAATGTCATAGAATACTCTTGTTTGCTCACCTTGATTTGACAGTTTGAACATAGTTGTTTCGTTTCATTTCTTTTCAAAATCTGAGGTGAATTAAGGTCACAAAAATGATATTCAAACACACTTTAAATTCTTTTTACATTAAATAAAGTGCATAATCTGCACTTGTCATACTTTGTATGTTGTTCCAGCCACAAAGCCGCAGAAATAAAAACTGTTTATGAAATAGAATCGTCAATCGCCGTTCACGGCTGGTTAGTACAAAAACTCTGATTAACATTGAAAATATCATTTTTCTCACGTGATTAGGACACAGTGAATTATAGGGCTGTTTCAGTATTTGCATTGATTTTGTACTGTTGTTAAGTCTGTTGTTAAGTTCTTTTAGTGGATTTTTGTCCACATTTTTGTTTAGATATAATGTGTTTATTTGGGAACGTCGTTGTTGTATGGCCAGAAGGACTCGTACCCTAGGTTTTTGTGAAACGCCGCCACTGCTGCATATGCTGAAAAATAATATAAATAATAAACAGCACTAGTTTTTGTATGACCAATCATGAATGAAACATGCTTGTTCATTGTTTATATTTGTATTGCAGCCTCGGTCTCCCAACACTCATAAATTCAACTGTCGATTGTGACGTCACTGTGATCGCGGAATTCCTCAGAACGTTCGGTGAGTATAATGTAGAGCGCACCGGCTTCGTGCTTTTGTAGCGAGTCGACGAGTGTGTGAGTATGCCTTATACGGGTTTGGGGATCTTAAACATGTTATTGTGTCAATTCACTGTACATTTAGATAAATAAATAGATAAATCATTTTGAGGCTTGAATTGAGGAACCGATTAAGCTAAAAAATTAAGGAAAAGGGTCTGGAAAAGCTCAATTGTGCAGTTTTATTTAGATTTGAATTATTTTGTGCAGTTTGTATTTACATCTGTTAATGTTTAATGTTCAGTTATGTTTGACATTTGAAAGAGTTTCTGTTATGTTGAGGTTTTGTGACCGTTGCCATTGTGCAGAAGAGTAGAGCTTATGGTTAGGTTGTGATGTGAATAACTTATTAAGCATGTTGTTTAAATTAATTGTTTTATAGACTAAATCATTTAGGTGATTTTTACATGATTTATTCAGGTAGATTGCATTAAAGAAACCAAGACTTAAAAACTACTCAAAAAGAGTATGTGTAATATTGTGTGTAATAACCATAATTTTTTAAAGTAAATATAGCACATAACATTTTTTACACTGTATGTTTTCTCAGCTCATCTCTTCCCTTTCTTTTTCTTTCATGGTGTTTCACAGTTATAGATTGCAAAAAGTATTGTTCACTTCTAGATCATCTTTCACCATCAAATCCATCAGTATGTCCACCATGTCCACCATTTTTGAGATTCCAGAGCAGTCATCTAGTGAATACTCAGATGAGCTCATGACGGCCCTTGCTGCGGGGCGGTGGTGGGCAATCATGGAGGTTTCAGACCCCATATCTGAGCATGAATATGGGGACCTCGTCTCAGGCCAGTGTTGGGGAACAGTGGAGGGAGGAGGAACTTCATCCCCCACATCCCTGGTCTTCAGTGACGCATCTGAGAAGGCGCCGTCCCAGCACTCAGCCTTCTCAGATGCAACACTGAAGACCACAAAGCAGTGGAGGCAGAAGACGATGCACGGAGCACCCTTTTCTGCCAGATCCGCACAGGGAGCACCCCTGGTCTTCAGTGATGCATCTGAGAAAGCCCAGCACTCAGGTTTCTCAGATGCAACACTTAAGACCACAGACCAGAGGAGAAAGTGGAGGCAGGTAAAGCCACAGGGAGCACCTGTGCCTGCTGGGTCCCCCCAGGAAACACATGTGCCCGTCAGGACCAAACAAAGAGGAAAACTCAGGATCCCTGAGCATCTGACCAAGCATCTTCAAGAGGCCTCTTTTGAAATGCACATGCCTGCCAAGTCTCCACAGAGGGCACCTGTGGCTGCCCCAAAGGTGCTTGCATGCTCCCCACATGGAGCACCTATGCCAGACAAAATCGCAGATAGGCCAAAGCTAAAGATCCCTGAGCCACTGAGATCTGAGCTGCTGCAGCAGGGAGAACCTGTGCCTGCCAGATCTGAGAAGGGAGGCCTCACCTCATCCCTGGTCTTCAGTGATGCATCTGAGAAGGCCCCAGACTTAGGCTTCTCAGATGCAACACTGAAGACCACAAAGCAGCAGAGACAGAAAAAGCCAGAGGGAGCACCTGTGCCTGCTGGGTCCCCCCGGGAACCACCTGTGCCCGTCGGGTCCCAACCAAGTGTAAAACTGAGGATCGCAGAGCATCTGACTGAGGATCTGCAAAAGGCCTATTTTGCAACACCCATGCCCAACAAGCCTCTGAGGGCACCTGTGACTGCCCCAAAGGTGCTTGCATGGTCCTCACATGAAGCACATCAAACCCCTTCTCGGAAGATGGAGCCTGTCTGCTGTGCACTAGTTATTGACAAGAGCTCAGAGAGGACATATCTTAAAACCCATGAGCAGCGGAGCAAGGAGCTCCTGATGCAGCGTTTGCGAAATGTACCAGTGCATGTGCCTCCCACAACCATCAGGATGCCTAGGCAGCAGTTGGAGCAGTGGAAGAGTCATTTTTTAAGAGTGCCTGCCAAGACCCCACAGAGAGCACTTGTTCCACCATGTTCCCCACAGAATCCACCTGGGCCTCCCCAGAAGAGGGAGTGGAGCACAGAAGCTTCTGTAAGTCCCGTCTATCTCTTGTTTTTACTTATTTTAAGATTTATTCAAAAAATAAACCTAAAGTATTTAAAAGTAATTCAAGTAAATTAAAAGTAATTGCCTTCAACTATGCTACTGTTTTCTAGCTCCTCTATTTAAAATCCTGTTATATTAAAAAGATACACCTTTAGATTTAGTCTAAGCGCTCATTAAACCTGCCCAGCAATTCACGGTTATACATGTATCTGTTCCCTCAACAGGACAATGTAGGTCTGTGTCAGGCACCACCACAAAAACTGTGTGTGAAAATTGACAAGCATCTCAAACTGAGGAGCTACAACCATCAAGCTCCTCAGAAAACCACTTCCCAACGGGAGCAGAAAACTCAGAGCAGCCTTCAGCCCATGACCCAGCTGAGCCGGAAAAGAGCATTGGTAAGACTCTCCTAGCTCTCAGTTTTACTTAGATTTAGAAATTAAACATTTAAATAATTTAATCTGGGACAATAATCGTATCCTTTTTTAAAACAGACCCCTCATATTGAAATGGTAGAAGCAATTTGTCTTTAGATTTTCTTTAAGAATCACTCATTAAATCTGGTCGGCATTACATGATTATGTGTGTTCCTTCAACAGGACAGTGCAGGTGTGGACCATTCGCCCCCACAAAAAAAGCAGCGAATGGCAATCAAAGTCCAGGACCAGCAGTCGGATCCAGACAGCATAGAGCAAATTGATTATTTATGTAAAATATTCACAAAATTTTGTGTAATTTCAAATCTTTAAAATGTATATTGTGTTTGTACGTGCCTTATATAAGAGCATGTATAATAATAATAATAATAATAATAATACATACAAAATATATATATTATAAACTGTGTATGTATGTATTTATTTGTCAATGACAACACACATTAATTAGCACTGGGGTTATAATCAGATCATTTTCATCTGCTGTCACTGCGCTGATTAAACTCACACACTAAGCCAAAGGATAACATTATAACAATAATTTAAGACAATAATAAAGACAATGGGTATATAATACAACTGATTCACTATTTCAGTGCACATGTTCTTGCAACAATAGCCTGCATCCTAAACATCATCAGATAAAATTAGATAAAAAATATTTAATGACAGATTTAACCCTTGTGTGTCAAATAAAAAAAAAAGTTACACATAGGCCCATAATGGACAAAAATGTCTGTCAAAAAACTGTCATAAAAATGTGAAGCTCAGGAGCACAGATTTACGTTTGATTTCATTTTAAAGAAGACCCTTGGCAGTTTGTTATTTAAAAAATATGCCAAAAGTTATAGAGGTTTAAGTTTATGAAAATGATTTATGAACAGTATTTTATATAAAATATATATTTTATGAAACATGTTGAACTGTAAAACTGCTAGAAAAACAAAGTCATCAATCTAAACAAGTTGTTGTCCAAATTTGAGGTTGATGTCTCAAAAAATGAGCTTTCAGTAAGATTTTATTTGAGCGCAGTACCAAATCTCCCCATTAGATGCCAGCAAAGCTCCACTGGTAGACAGTGCTTGGAGTTGTGATTTGCATTTGAGTTTTCTCTCTCAAATATTACAAGCGCACACAATTTTTGTATTACACACCGCACTCTAACATCCATACCAATACACCTACACAATTATAGTTGCATAATTTATCCAAAAACAAAAACTGGAATAAAGCAAATAAAGTTGGGACACTGTAGAAATTGTGAATAAAAAAGAATGCAATAATTTGCAAATCTCATAAACTTATATTTTATTCACAATAGAATATAGATAACATATCAAATGTTGAAAGTGAGATATTTTGAAATGTCATGCCAAATATTGGCTCATTTTGGATTTCATGAGAGCTACACAAAAGTTCCAAAAAAGTTGGGATAGGTAGCAATAAGAGGCCGGAAAAGTTAAATGTACATATAAGGAACAGCTGAAGGACCAATTTGCAACTTATTAGATCAATTGGCAACATGATTGGGTATAAAAAGAGCCTCTCAGAGTGGCAGTGTCTCTCAGAAGTCAAGATGGGCAGAGGATCACCAATTCCCCCAATGCTGTGGCCAAAAAGAGAGGAGCAATATCAGAAAGGAGTTTCTCAGAGAAAAATAGAGAAAAATCATCTACAGTGCATAATATCATCCAAAGATTCAGAGAATCTGGAACAATCTCTGTGCGCAAGGGTCAAGGCCGGAAAACCATACTGGATGCCCGTGATCTTCGGGCCCTTAGACGGCACTGCATCACATACAGGAATGCTACTGTAATGGAAATCACATCATGGGCTCAGGAATACTTCCAGAAAACATTGTCGGTGAACACAATCCACCGTGCCATTCACCGTTGCCGGCTAAAACTCTATAGATCAAAAAAGAAGCCATATCTAAACATGATCCAGAAGCGCAGGCGTTTTCTCTGGGCCAAGGCTCATTTAAAATGGACTGTGGCAAAGTGGAAAACTGTTCTGTGGTCAGACGAAACAAAATATGAAGTTCTTTTTGAAAAACTGGGACGCCATGTCATCCGGACTAAAGAGGACAAGGACAACCCAAGTTGTTATCAGTGCTCAGTTCAGAAGCCTGCATCTCTGATGGTATGGGGTTGCATGAGTGCGTGTGGCATGGGCAGCTTACACATCTGGAAAGGCACCATCAATGCTGAAAGGTATATCCAAGTTCTAGAACAACATATGCTCCCATCCAGACGTCGTCTCTTTCAGGGAAGACCTTGCATTTTCCAACATGACAATGCCAGACCACATACTGCATCAATTACAACATCATGGCTGCGTAGAAGAAGGATCCGGGTACTGAAATGCCCAGCCTGCAGTCCAGATCTTCACCCATAGAAAACATTTGGAGCATCATAAAGAGGAAGATGCGACAAAGAAGACCAAAGCAGTTGAGCAACTAGAAGCCTGTATTAGACAAGAATGGGACAGCATTCCTATTCCTAAACTTGAGCAACTTGTCTCCTCAGTCCCCAGACGTTTGCAGACTGTTATAAAAAGAAGAGGGGATGCCACACAGTGGGGAAACATGGCCTTGTCCCAACTTTTTTGAGATGTGCTGATGCCATAAAATTTTAAATGATACATTTTCTCAGTTTAAACATTTGATATGTCATCTATGTTGTATTCTGAATAAAATATTGAAATTTGAAACTTCCACATCATTGCATTTTTATTCACAATTTGTACAGTGTCCAACTTTTTTGTAATCGGTTTGTATATTTTTAATTATTAAAAAAGCCATTATTTTATTTAAAAAAAAAAAAAAAAAAATTTTATTGACAAAATATTTTAGTTTGTCTTGGACATTTTTATGATTACATCAGGTAACATTTTAAGCTGTCATTTGGTCGTTACAATGTACTCCACCTATGGGGCATGTTGTCACATTTCACTTCCATTCTTTCGGGGTAAATCAAGAAAAAAAAAAGTATACTTTTTTTTACACTATCTACTAAATTTGTGCTCTTATGTCTTTTGAAAACATTTTAAATCCTGCATTACCTTTTCATACGGTATTTTTGTACAGGGTTATATATTCATTTGGAAAAAATGTTTTACCTGCAATATGCCCTTTAAGATCAGCTCAGGAATTGTGTTCTCTAATGACTAAAATATATTCAGTGAGTTGCAACATCCAATTCTCCAAATGAGCCTGATAAAATACAACTCAATTTCTTCATCCAGAAAGATACAAACATAGCCAATTAAAAATTCAATCCGTTTTATTAAAACAATTTATATATTTGGTATGAACCGAAAAAAAGTGCATCCACTTTCACTTTTCAGTGACATCTTTAACAGAACAGGCTTTTTGAATATCCTAGCCAAAATAAAGAAAAACCTTTAATATTGGGAAACAGCAGAGTGACTGCTTTATCTATTCAGTGCAATGCGTTCAAGCTTGACTTACAGGCATCTCTCCTTATCTGTAAACAAGCAGCATTTACTCATTCTCTTTGCCCTCAGCTCTACCTACCAGTGTATCTCCGCTAACTGGTTAAAATATGATTATTTCCCATGTTTGATCACTAAACATTACATAGAGCAAATACTACTGTATTCACAAGGAGGGAAGGCCTATTAAAATAAAACTATTAAAGCAAAAAAAAAAAAAAAAAAAAAAAAAAAAAAATCCTAAGAAGGAAGTTATACAATAGAAATTAAATAAAATCCGACACAGCTTAAATGCATATGTAAGAAACGATAGTACATAAATATCACAATGTACCTCACACATGGCCAACAGAACTGGAGACATTCATTAAGACATTTGAGGTAATATGAAACTGTGATGCAAACACTCAGTCTATTGTTTGTTAGTTTCACATTGTTATAGTTAAAGCTACTTTACAGTATATAGAATTTGTTCATAAACAAATACTCCTCCTGAATAAGGTTATTTGTCAGTCTCAGCGCTGTTCAGTCCTACTCCTGGAGATCATCCTGTAGAGATCATTTAAATGTCTAATCAAACAAACCTGAAAGAGCAAAAGATCCATTTGAATGAGCAGGGTTGGGACTAAACTCTGCAGAAAGGTAGATCTCCATATGTATATAACACTTTAAACAGATGTTTGATTAATAAAATCTATGAGTAACGTCCTTTCATTCACACACACACATAACATTTACATGACAACAGTGCCAAACACATCCACAATATGGGATAAATTATCAGTATAACCAGATAAACAAAAAATATCAGTGATCTATAGCCTGAAAACATGGGCCGATGACTGGGACCCCGGTGAGCTGTTACAGTAAAGCATGATGTAAACATGTAGCATTGTTAGTGTGCTAACTAAACGTAGCATCACAGCACTGGCATAATTCACCAGTACAGTGCTAGACAAAGCACAGGCGTGCTAACTAAACTTTGCACTGGAGTGTGCAAGTGATGTAGCGTGATTTTGAGCCCGGTATTTCAGCATTACCCAAATTTAGCATCACAATGCTAAGTGCTAAATGAACTATTAGCACAGAAGGTGACACCAAGGGGCATAATTAAGCTATGCGCTATGAGAGACACATTTGCATAGAACGTAGCAATTCTGTTGCCATGTGAACCCTTAGGATGAAGGTACGGAATGTTTCAGCATCCGTACGTTTCCTCTTTTATAGTCTTGCAGTGCTGTATGGGGTACCCCAGAGTGAGGGGTGCTGTTAACAAGTGTAGTAACAGGCTGGTCAAGGTCTCTTTTATTCATTGCTTCTCTTCAGCTGCATTGGGGTTTCCGCGAATGACCTGAGAATTGATCAGTTCAAATGGTGATTACAATGAAACAGTAGTTATTAGAGACACAACAGAGGTTTATATCACCTGCCATGATGTACAGGGAAGTGGCTCTGCACTGGAGTTGCCTGGCTGCTGCTAGGGCTCATTAGCATGGCACTGTAGATGTTGGACGCCACCACCAGTATGCACAACAGGATGGGCCCAATGATGGCACCCTCCAAACCCAAATAGTACGCTCCACCTGCTACCGCGAGGCCTGTCAAATACGGGTGACCACCTCTGCACATAAAAATAAACATATGTATATAAACAGGATGAAAACAAATGTTGCTGATAGACATCCCTTCCCTTTCCCTCTGTACAGATAAAACGTTAATCAAAATGATTTGCGTTCACATGGATCCATGGAAACGACTAAAAACGTATTAAGACAAGTAATTTGGCGGTCATTTAGTAAGGGAAAACTACAGGCCTGCGCACATACGTATTCTTGCCTATAGACTACGTAATACTTACATGCATGCCGTCACCATTCTCATAGATTCACGTTCTTTGAAGTTTACACAAAGATGATAATGGTATCGTTTCAAAACTATTTCAAAATTTGTGTTCTCAAGCCACCAAACACAGTTGCCATGCAAATTAACAACCAGAACACATTAAAACTTTTTTACGTGGCCCCAAAGTAAATGACTAATGATTTTTTACAACGGAAATTAATTCTGGGTTAATAAATAATAACAAAATGGTAAACTGTCCCTTTAAGCTTTCAAACGAATTTGGACACCACAGGTACATGTAAAAAAAAAAAAAAAAAAACAAAGAGTGCAAGTTTACAATTATAACAAGACAAACACCCTGATATGTCGGAGTATATGGCCGTGTCAACAAAATAAGTTGGCAGTAGATGGCAGAAGAGCAGCAGCAGAGCTTTGACTCCCTCCGCCTGGGCCAGCCACAAATCCAACACTGCTGGCAGTGCCGCCCAGTACGTCCCCAAAAACGGCACCGCGCCTAAGATAGCTGCCATTGCTGCAGAGAGAAACAGATAGAAGGGCAAGACAAATATGAGATGGAATAAATGTAACATAAAATAAAACAAATTAGTTGATTTTTTTAAAATGTTTTTCAAATAAGTCTCTTATGCTCACCAAGGCTGCATTTATTTGATAAAAACTGCAGTAAAAACAGTAATATTGTGAAATATTATTACAATTTAAAATAAATTGTTTGAATAAATTTGAAAATGTAATTTATATTTTTCTATGGTGAACAGAACGTTTTATTTGAAATGGAAATCTTTTGTAACGTTATAGATGTCTTTACTGTCACTTTTTGATCAATCTAATGCATCCTTGCTGAATAAAAGTATTAAATTCTTTAAAATAAATCTTATTGGTTAAAGATAGTGTATACAACAAAATGAACAATAAACACGGTTTCACACCACATGCAAATGCAAGTTGCTGCCCATATTTACAGGTTACAGCATTCACACTGTGTGCATGACAGTTTTAGCACTAAGCATTTTTTTTTGTAAATGTGATCCTCTTTTCTCATGTAAAATGTAGAAATACTCAAAGTAATCATATTTTCTGTTTAGAGCCAAAGCAGAAACGCTGTCAGTGTGAAAATGCAGAACGTGCAGTGTGAAACATGTAAAAGATGGAGTCTTTATGTCTGTGTGTATTTTAGTCTAACCTGAGGGGATGAAGACAATGTTGATGCCAAATATTGTGTGTGTGAGCCAAGTATAAAGGCCGTAAAATCCAGCCATCTTCAGAGAGGCATCAAATACACCCCTGCAAAGAAAACAGGGTGAGACAGAGAATGGAAACAGAGGGCTTTTCTTCCCTCAGTTAGCCTAATACTGACTGGAGTCAGAATGAATAAGTCTCTCTGTGATAGCGCTCATAAAAATGGGTCTAATGAAACATCTTTGTGCATTCTGGGTGATGGCAGCTTCAGCGCACACACACACACACACACTAAATTCCTCTCCTCATTTCACTTTCACAGCTCGTGACATTGTCTATGGAGGGAAAAGTGATGTTATTGTCCTTTAAAAAAAAACATAACAGATGTTTTTATCTAAGCCAATTATATTATGCTAATTTCCACTGGAGAAGCATCACGCTCAAGGGCACCGCAGCACTACAGCAAGATTGTGACCCCATTCATTCTCCATTTTCTGGGTCACCCTTACCTGTAGATGAACCCCTTCGAAATTCTTAACCAGCATATTAATAGCAGTCAATTTCACCCCATTTCAGTTGTTCCGATCATGATCTCTGTTAAATTATCTGTACAAATGGAAAAATGGCAGAAAAAGCAGAACAGTATTGCCCTCTTGTGGTGATTACAAAGCACAGCGTCTTTAACTGGTGTTAAAGCAGGGTTCCTCAATCTTGGTCCCGGAGGGCCACTGTCCTGCAGAGCTTAGCTCCAACCCTGATCAAACACACCTTCCTGTGATTTTCTAGTGATCCTGAATACCTTGATTAGCTTGCTCAGGTGTGTTTGATCCGGATTGGAGCTAAACTCTGCAGGACAGCGGCCCTCCAGGACCGAGTTTGAGGAACCCTGTGTTAAAGGGATAGTTCGCCCAAAAAAGGAAATTCCGTATGACTTACTTTCTTCTGCAGACCACTAAAGAAGATATTCTGAAAAACATTGGTGTCCAATCAACACTGAAAATTGACTTTCACTGTATGGACAAAAAACGGCAACATTTTTCAAAGTATCATCTTTTATGTTCCACAGAGGAAAGAAAGAAAGTCATACAGATTTGGAACAAAATGAGGGTGAGTAAATGATGACAGGATTTCCATTTTGAACTATCCCTATAAGATCTCATTTCTGCTTCCACCACATACAGACGTACTACTGTACACGCATTTTGCCTTTAATTTTCACTCTTCCAGCAGTTTGTAAAAGCATTGTTTGTGGGAACTGCAACATGTTTGTAACCTTAAATTCCCTTTCAGACAGTGGTTCTCAACTGGGGTCTGCAGGATGTCTTGAAATGCTTTACATTTATATATTATTATGAACAAAATAAATATGACTATTAGTATTAATATATTAAAACAATCTTAATTAAAATGCTAAAATGTTTTTCTTTAACAACTATTGTTTTTATTGAAGAACATGCAGCTCTTGAAACTTCTGGAAAGATATATACATCCATATATATCCATCCATCTATCTATCTATCTATCTATCTATCTATCTATCTATCTATCTATCTATCTATCTATCTATCTATCTATCTATCTATCTATCTATCTATCTATCTATCTATCTATCTATCTATCTATCTATCTATCTATCTATCTATATATATATATATATATGTATATATAAAATGTATATGCATGTTAAATCTATATTATATTGAGGGTTGAGAAGCACTACTTTAAAGGGTTAGTCCATCCAGAAATGAAAATTAGCCCATGATATACTCACCCTCAAGCCATCCTAGGTGTATATGACTTTCTTCTTTCAGCTAAACACACTCAGAGTTATATTAAAAAATATCCTGGCTCTTCCAAGCTTTATAATGGGAGTGAATGATATCTTGTTTTTTGAAGCCCAAAAAAAGCACATCCATCCATTATAAAATATATCCATACGGCTCCAGGGGGTTAATAAAGGCCTTCTGAAACAAAGCAATGCATTTTTTAAAGAAAAATATCCCCTATTTATACCTTATAAAGTATAATAACTGGCTTCCGGTAACGGCCGTCCGCAAGTCGAGTTCCAGCCTAAGAGTGACCTCTGACCCGATGCATGACGTAGGATGTGGGAATAGAAGTGAGATTGAACCTCTCGCGGTTCAAACAAATATGGCTGGGCAACAAACTCAAGCTCCTCCGACATTTCTCTTTAAAAATTCTTGTTTTAGACTTCTAATTTGTGACCAGTGTTTTGTTTCGCTCGATCCTCTGCGCTTCCGTGTTCATCAATACGTCATGTGTCGGGTCAGAGGTCAGTCTTCTGCTGGAACTCGACTCATGTACAGCCGTTATCGGAAGCCAGTGATTCTTGTTTATAAAGTTATAAATATGGATATTTTATTATTTTTCTTACAAAAATGCACCACTTCGCTTTAGAAGACCCTGGAGCCGTATGGATTACTTTTATGATGGATGTTTTTTTTTTAGCTACAGCTTTCCTGTAGCTCAAACAATAAGAGCGTGGCGCTAGCAATGCCAAGGTCATGGGTTCGATTCCCAGGGAAAGCAAGAACTGACAAAATGTAAAAATGTGTACCTTGAATACAATGTAAGTCGCTTTGGATAAAAGCGTCTGCCAAATGCATAAATGTAAACGTAAATGGATGGATGTGCTTTTTTTGGGCTTCAAAATCTAAGTTACAATTCACTCCCATTATAAAGCTTGGAAGAGAGAGGATGTTTTTTTTAATATAACTCTGTGTTTGTCTGAAAGAAGAAAGTCAGTCATATACACCTAGGATGGCTTAAGGGTGAGTAAATTATGGGAGAATTTTCATTTTGGGTGAACTAACCCTTTAAGACAAACCAAAGCTCCACATGTTTACCTGATGGCCTCTTCCACAGACTGGCCGATGATGTTTGAAGAGGGTCCAGGTTGGGAGAGGGGTGTGAGGCTGATTACCCATTTCACAGGTTTATAATATTCACCACTGGAGCTCAGCAGGTAAAAAAGTGTGGTCAGGAAAATCACCTACGTCCAAAGACAATAAATATTTAAAATCACCACTAAAGAGTCAATCCCATCAATCCATTGTGTGTGTGTGTGTGTGTGTGTGTGTGTGTGTGTGTATTACCAAAGACAGGACAAAGTTGAGCAGTGCAGTGCCGCTGTGGAACAGTACAGTGAGCAGCGTGGTTGTTGTGGATATCAGCAAACCAACATTTCGACTCATCACCACCCATAGAGACTCCAATATCTAGCGCAGAAGACAGCATATTCATTAATCTGCCAAATAAAGAAACTCCCCATCACATACACACACACTGGAGACTAACCGAGAGCAGAGTCTCAATATTCTCCTGCACGAATGAGGCGATGTCCTGCCAGTCCAGTATGTCCCCTAGCCAACTGTTCTGCCTGTGCATATGTAGTTTGTGTCCACGGTGCCGTCCAGTATGAGTCACGTTCTACAAAACAAAAACACACTGACTGAATCACAAAAAAAATGATAAAGTCAGTGATTGCATGTGACTGACTGAGTAAGGATTTGTTGTTACCTTAACGATCCAGGACTGATAGAGACGGTCCCACAATTCCAGAACTTGTTTCTCGATCACGGCTGTGTTGTTTACTTTATCACCCAACATCTTATGAAGCTACAATGCACACATACATAAAAATATACATATAACAAAAGCTTAATCAATTTTACACAGACATAAAGAATAAAAGATTAAAAGACATGAACATGGTAAAATTTGTCTCCAATTAATTATTTCATTTTGTAATTAATGCTGAATTTTGTCATTTAACAAAAATAAATGTTTGTTTTCATAATGATTAATCCAAATGTATTTTCTGCTGATGTATCTGCTGAGGTTGCTTGAGCTTAAAATTATTAAACATAAAAACATATTAACCAAAAATATCTTAACCAATGATAGCTTACTTTTCAATCGAGTCTTTTTTTTTACCTTGTCACATTTGTATATGCACACTCTTGGGGAAAAATTTAAAACTTAAATGCATTGAATGTGCACTTAAGATTTTAAGTACACTACAAAAGCATTTTTGGTTATACTTTATTTGAAGGTGTCATTGTTACAGTGTAAATATATATTTAAGTACGGAGTAATAATAATTAATAACATGTACTTACTATAGGGTTAGGTTTAGGACTAGGGGTTTGGTTGAGGGTTAATTGTATGTAATTATGCATAATGTGCATGTAAAAAAAAAAAAAAAAAAAAAGTGTAACTGCATATTTTTAAAATCTGTGCTTGCTGATAACAATACTGATGAAATAAAACGCCACTTAAGCATACTTAAAGTACATTTTATTTAATGTTTTAATAATTGTCATGCTTTAAAGAAGTACATTTATTCTGATTGTTGACTAACATACTAAAGCATTATGTAAAGTGAGTTACTGTTATTGTGTTAATACTACATTTAAGTGAATCAAACAAACACTCTAAAGTTCAACTAATTGCATTTAATATAACTTAACTATACATTTTCATTTAATTGGAATTATATTACACACACACATACATACATTATATATTATCTTAAAGTATGTTATTTTCATAATTATTACTCTTTATTTTTATTTCAGAGCAGTGGCAAAAGGAAAGATTTTCAGTGAATAACTTGTTTCTCACACAAAGCTATCATATTACTTCAGAAGACTTGGAATATACCACAAGATTTGTATAGCACACTGTTATGGTACTTGTAATGGTGCTTTTTTTTTTTGAATGTTGTTTCATGTAGTCTTCGACAGCAATGCAAACTCTTAACTCTGACCTTATGTGTGATCCATTCTCTCCCGTGTTGGTAAACATTTGTGGCAGCAGAGTTTAGAGCCTTCTGAACAACCTGGGCCTCTGGGAGCCAGCTACAAACACACACACACACACACACACACACACACACACACACACACACACACACACACACACACACACACACACACACACACACACACACACACACACACGTTGGTATAGGTAGTTTATGGGGACTGTATGGTTTTTATACTGTACAAACCGTTTATTCTATACCCCTACACTAACCCTACCCCTAAACCTACCCATCACACAAAATTTCCTGGATTTTTACATTTTTAATAAAAAATAGTTTATCTTACATTTTGAATTACAAGGACATCGGCATGTCTTTATAATGTAGGGGCATAAATACACACCACAATACAAGGACTTTGCATACTCATAATGTAGGTCAAACCACACACTCGCTCTCTCTCTCTCCCTCTCTCTCTCTCTCTCTCTCTCTCTCTCTCTCTCTCTCTCTCTCTCTCTCTCTCTCTCTCTCTCTCTCCCTCTCTCCCTCTCTCCCCGTTTAAGTGTGTTTCAACTTACTTAGCCCACTCTGGGTGGTTGGACACAGTCTCGTTGATCAGATTACTGGTGACCTCTATGATATGAACACTCTCTTGGTGTACCTGTGAACAAAAATACAATCAGTGACAGATGATGTGTGCGGAGGCTGGGATCAGTCACGGATCACGTCTTTCACGCAGTGGAATAATCAGCCCAAGGACAGTGGTTTGGAAACACGGTACCATAGCTGTGAGCAGCAAGGCCATGAGCAGTGTGCCAGTTACAAGCAGGAAGATAATGAAAATACTGATCAGCTTATCCAAGGAACGCTCCAGCCACACGATCATCTGCAGAGAGAGAGAAAGAGAGATCAGTTTCAACAAAACTAATCTGATCATTCATGCAAGTGTGTGCGAACACAGAAACCTGCTTCCCTCTGCCAAACCCGAGGACCAATCATGTTCCTTTGGTTCTGAAAACCTAAAAGTAAAAATTTGCTATTTAAACAAAGTGGCGCAGAATAACTGAATGTGAAAGTAATACTGTGTCGGGCTGAAACTAGCAAAAAACACTTGCTGCATTGCACCGGGTGTATGAGAGGGCCCATTATCCTTATTTACTTTTTGTTAACAGAAGGAGAAATGATAATCCAGTAAAAAACCATGCAGAAAGGTATTTATTCTGTTATCTTTAAAAAAAAAAAGGACAAAAATAGTCCATATTACTTTGCTTCAAGTTTTCTAAAGTCCTGCAATGTGTGATGAACAAACTGTCATAATCAACTACAAAACAACATTTTGAACAACTACTCCTTTAAAAACATATCAGAGGATTCAGGGATGAGTTCTTATCCAGCCTTATTTGAGTTTTTTAGATTGTGAAAATATTAATATAGTAAACAAACTGTTGAAAATTCATGCCTTAAAAGCCAAAATCATGCTGACTTTTCTTTTTAAAGCGCTCTGACACCTGCTAGCCTGTTGGATGACTAAGCAAGACTAACTACTGAGTGAATGAGCTAACAGCACAACTGATGATCATCATGTCAGGAAACAGGATGTGGTGGGCATATTTTTGTTTTTGGCAGGTGGACTTGGTTTCTCTGCTCACCCAGCTTCTGTCGGCCCTGTGGGCGGCACTTGCATGTCTAATCCGGTTCTCTGTTCCTGTTAGCACTAAGCGTTAACATCACGCACAAAACTGGGAATGTTGATGATGTATTAGTACAGAGCACATCATTAAGGAAACTAAAAGAAAAGAACAGCAGGCTAAAATAACCGCATCACCCCTTCTCCAAAACGCTACGGGCCTGATACACAGTTTCAAAGTAATGCTGGCCAATGCCAAAAGATTCCTGAGGGGAGGGACATACTATCAGACCTGGAAATAACTTCATCACCATCTGCTCCTGTTGAGCCACAGTCAGATTCATCTTAATCTGATTCAACCCAAGAGATGATACACGGAACATTAATATGACAGAAAACTAACTAACAACAAAACAAATATTCTTTGACAGAGTATTCTGAAGAATTATTTCCAACATCTCTTTCCAAATATATATTGCTAAATTATTGCAGGATGGAATATAGATAGTTTGTTTGGTTTCCCTTGAAAGTGGAGCAAGTGATTACATTTTGGTGATTACAAAGATATTCTTTTTTCCCCTTTGAAACAACACACATATAATCATGCATAATAAGAGATGGAATGTGCATATATACAAAGGTGAACAAAATATTTTGATATTAGCTCTGTTATTCTCCAGAAATTCTCTGGAATTAATCTTTTTAAGTGTTTGTTCCATGACCTTCTTCACAGAAATGCACTGAAACAAGCAAATATAAAGAAAATGTAAACTTAAGAAGGCAGACGATGCTAGAGAAATGTGTATTACTTTCCAAAGATTTGAGGTTGGTAAGTTTTTTGAATGTTTTTAAAATAATTAAAGATTATCCTCACCAAGGCTCCCTTTACTTGATCAAAATGCAGCAAAAACAGTAATATTGTAACAATTTAAAATAACTGTTTTCTGTTTAAATACATTTTAAAATGTCATTTATTCCTGTAATGGCAAAACATCACAGCAGCCATCAGTCACATGATCCTTCAGAAATCATTCTACTATGCCGATTTGCTGCTCAAGAAACATTTCTTATTATCCATCCGTTGCTTAATATTTTTGTGGAAATCATGATTCATTTTTTCAGGATTATTTGATAAATAGAAAGTTCAAGTTTTTTTTTTTTTTTTTTAACAGAAATGCTTTATAAAATAAAATATAACATTATACATGTCTTTACTGTCACTTCTGATCAATTTAATGTATCCTTGCTGAATATTCTTTGCTTTCATAACAATTAAAGGGTTTAGTGTAAGTAGTTATATTTATATATTTACATTATGTCATACTTGGATTATTATTACTACATTTCATTCGACACTAAAAGTATCAATATAAATAAGTTAATGTAACTAAAATTAGACGATTTTACTCAATTTTTGTGTGTGCTTATTGGAGCATCAAGCTGTTAGCTTAGCAACATGCTAACATCAAACTAATGAAATCAAGTGAAATGGAATTTTCCATGCAGAGCGCTATTTGTGTGGTGTGCAGCGTTTCCTATGTAGTCACTTATGAAGATTGTCACTTATACCTTAGAGGGCAGCAGGCAGCTTGTGTGTCTATTTAGGAACAGCCAGAAGAAACCCCTTTCCCAAGCCCGCCTGCACCTGAAGTGCCCCGCAGCCACACCACCAGCCTTGGTCTCAGCAGACCAGAGCATCCCTTCACCCAACCCTCCATTCCCACTGCACTGTCTGGTCTCTCCCTAAATGCATCACACACACTCTGAAGACAACCAGCCCAGCACACTTCAAGAGCTGTGGAAGAGGCGGTGGACTCTCTTGGGGTTTTGTTCTGCATTTTTTCCTGACAGCATTTCAATCACATCCAGAGGCACGTGCCCTCTTCCACAGCACAAAGTGCCACACAGCAGGAATAGCCATAAGCCAGTGAGTGAAGCAGAAGCTCAAAGATGGAGGGGTGACAGTGGGGAGAGGGGAAAGCATCACTCCAGAGCTTCTAATGAAAGCACACTGTCATTCTTTCATTCTCTTCCCTTTTGTTCTTTCTATATTTATTTCTCTTTCTCTTGTACGCCTGCCAGCACAAATGATTTACCTGCTTGTTAAGCCAATGCCAGAGCTTTGAGGAGGAAGACAGAGAGACAAACGGTTATTAGAAACAACCAATCAGTATGCAGGAAAGCAGCAAACATCAACGTGTTTTCCAGGCAAAATCAGAACAAGATTGGAAGGTGAAATTTGAGGAAAAGATATTCATATTGAACAATTAGAGAAGGTGTGATCTGGTGGGCTTTATAAGGGGACAAAAGAAAGATCTGCTACTATTATCCTTTTGTAAGTGACTGTCTTTTTTACCTCCTTTCATTCTTGTGGACAGTCAGTGAGGGATATGATAGTGATATAAAACAAGTTAAAACAAACATTTTTCATTTACTGATACACATTTCGAGGTCCAACATTTTGCCACATCTGCTAATGGGAGTGAATCAAATTTAAAAAAATGTCTTACCAACCACAAAAAAACTCAATTTTATTGAGTTGTTTTAGTTTATTTAGTTGCCTCAAAGCAAAACAGTGCATCTGTCACAAGAAAATTATTTTGTTCTAAATGTATTCGTTCTGGTGATTAATGCAAGGAACATTCCACATACACTACTGTTCAAAGGTTTGGGATAAAAAAAAAAAAAGCGACAGTAAACTGATCAAAAGTAACAGTAAAGACATTTACAATGTTACAAAAGATTTCTATTTCAAATAAATGCTCTTTTAAACTTTCTATTAAAATAATCCTGAATAATGTATAATGGTTTCCAGATTAATATGAAGCAGTAAAAATAAATAAAACTGTTTTCAACATTGATGATAATAATAATAATAATAATATATAAAATATTTTCTTCTTTGCCATCACAGGAATAAATTACATTTCAAACTATATAAAATAGAAAACTGTTATTTTGAAATTAAGTATAATAATATTATTTTTATATAATTGTTTTAATTATTTATTTTTGATCAAATAAATACAGACTTGGTGAGCAAGAGAGACTTCCTTCAAAAACATCAATAACAAAAACAAATTTTGAACAGTAGTGTATGTGCCATGTTCCATGTGACAGCACATTCATGCATAAATAGACTTCTTCAGGGTGCAGTGTGTAGTATTTATGAGGATCTATTGACAGAAATGCAATATAATATACATAACTATGTTTTCAGTGGTGTATAAAGACCTTACATAATGTACCGTTATGTTTTTATTACCTTAGAATGAGGCATTTCTATCTACATACACCGCGGGTCCCCTTACAGTGAAGTCACCATTTTGCGCAGCCATGTATCTACAGTAGCCCTAAACGGACAAACTGCTCTACAGAGCGCAAGCTACACCCTGCTGTCTCAGACGATGACATCTTCGTCCTGTGTCGGCCACTGTAGCTTCTCTATGTGCTGCGAAAGGGAGGGGTGAGCAGTTGCAGTTCACAACCTCACCACTAGATGTCGCAAAAAATACACACTGCACCTTTAAATAGACTTCTGAATGTAATTTTCTAAATGAGATCGAAGTTAGAAATCAGGCAACTAGTGGCAGATTAACATCTTGGATTTGAATTGATTGTGTCAGATTATCTTTCCTACAATTTGATTTAGGCCATATATTACAATATATTGTAGTTCGTTGTAAAGTCACCAGCTACCGGCAAGTAATAGTTTTATGTCCCCTACAAAACAACATTTTTACTCACATTTGCTTCTTGGCAAATGTGTTAATTTTAGACCCTGCGTGTTTTCAATAGATTTGCTTATGTGACTCAACATTGACTAGTGAAAGAATGAGAGAAGGCAAAAATAAAATCAGACACTGGGTTACTCTACTGGATTACTATGGGGTCAGGGGGTGTGCAAATGGTTTCTTAAGGGTATAGGGTTTCATCTAGATGAAAAACTGTGGGCACATAATATTTTTGGGAATGTTGAGTTGGCTTCCCTTATGTCATAAACCTCAAACAGTAGATGGCAAACAAAAACTACCAACTAAAACTAGAAATACAACATCACTACGCAAAGACTAAAAATAGTTACTCTTTCGGTTTGATCTAAGTACTTGAGCTAATCTGAGAGACAGGAAGTGCATTTAATTGTGTTCCAACTATTAGGTTAATGGCATTTTCTTATAGAATAACACACAATGAATATACATCTGTTGAATAACCCATTTTCCCCACATGCCTCTACACGTCCACATCTGACCTTCATAGCTTTTATTCGGTCAGTTATGGGTACTTCCTGCCTTAGTTGTGCAAGCAAAAAGAGAGAATTACCAAGCCACAACCATGTTCAGTTCCTCTTTGTAATCACAGATCTCTGTCGCCTCCAAAAATAAATGTGCACATGTGGCGACAGCTACCAGCAGACAAGTGCTGTGAAGGACAGTGGGTCAGCAGACAGGCGAGCACTTTTGTGTGGGTGTATCTATATAAGGTGTTACCTTAGTGTCCACCCGAAGCAAGAACTGAGCTAAGCCTTTGATTGGTCCAGGCAGCAGAGCGTCCTGTCTGTCTTTGACAAACTTCTCAGAAACCGACCACCATTTCACTAGAGTCCGTCCAGCGAAGTCCTTCATCCCAAAACGCACAACCATCTTCTTCAGGACCCAAACTAGAAAAAAATAGCACTCATTTATGAAAATGTGAACACTATCTTCACACTCGTGACCTCAGGACAATGAACACAAAATTTACCAGCAACAGGGATGGGCAATAACTGTAAGATCCAGAGGTTGAGCCAAATCTGCACCAACACTATAGCCCACGCAAGCAGCACAAAGTAGATATCACTGGCCTTCTCTTTGGGCTGGAAACCCCTGAACTCTAGTCTGCTTCGACGCCGAGTGAAGATCCCCTTCGGCGAGTCCATAAAGTCTGTGAGGGAAAGAAGGGTAGAAAGATATGATAAGGGACTAATGATTAGGGATGCACAGAAAAAAAATGTTGCACTGAAAACTATCGACCGAAAATGGCGTTTTTGGGCAAAAGAGAAAAATGGCCAAAAATCTAAGCTGAAAATATATGCCGCCCTGCCCCTCAGTGTTCAGCTCTCAGGTTTCACTCTCTAGCTGTTATCACTCTCTGTGCGGTGTGTGCTCAATATTTCAATCTATGCGTTCCTTCAGTTGCTCATGGCCCATGCAAATACTCCACTCATGCTCATCAGAAAAACAAAGTCCACTCAAATAATGCGCCGACGTGAAATTTCACTGTAGGCTTCAATTACACTTGCTGGGCTGGCGCAACGCTGGTAAAATGACACTAACCATTCGTTCAGTGATCCACTCCAAGCAACGCTATATGCTCTGATGATAATAGCTTTGTAGGACTAGACATTATTTAGATAATTGGTCAAAAATGGGTCCGTTACATCTGATTCTGTTGCATAGAACTGAATAAAGAATAATATATTTACATTAAAAATTAATATATTTTCTGTCCAATTTAAGTGTGCTACTTTGAATAAAAGTGAGGTTATTTTATTGGATTGTATTTTTTTAATTCAGTATCATTAAAATGTATTTCATTAAAAAGTCTAATATTAATAAAATTATACAAAAAGCTCATTTAAAATAAATAAATAAATAAATAAATAATTTATTTTATAGCAGGCTTCGGTTTTTGGCCAAGTGCATCCAGAATTTTCCGTTTCTGCCTAGAATTTTCATTAGTAGGGATGTACTGAAATGATGATAGTAGTGTTTGAGTAGTCACAATACTGGAATTTCGAACTTTATTTGATACAGTACATTGAAAAATATCGATATTTGAGACCATTTTCGATACGACAGGGAAAAATCGCCACAGCATCTAAGTTCATTTACTTTTTCCAATAACTCTGAGGAGGATTATATAATAATAGTAAATAATAATAAGACAGAAGTATACTATTGTAATATAACTAATACAGGAGAGAAGAGAGAGCAAGAAAGTATAGCTGACATTGGTGTATCAATACAGTGGAAAATGAGCACTGAAACGGTTTCAAATATTCCAGCATTGATATGTATCGAAAAATCAATATAACACATGATGATAGGCCTAAACTACCTTGCAATCCACATTAATAACAGCCATCATAATCTTATCTGCTTATTAATGGATACAGATGTCTGCTTTTGTGAGCATCGTGCACTTTTAAATCGATTCTGTAGAATCCTGCTGACTTTCTTACAAAATCGGCACTGCAAATAACAAACATTGACATGACTTTGAATCTAAAACTGGTCTTTTTGCTTTTTGTGTCACCTTTGGGATGTTCTTTGGTGCTTGTCTCTTCCTGTATCTTCTCAGTATGGCTGACGTTACTGCAAGAAATTGCCATGAAGATCGTATTAGCAGCAAAGGAGAGAACCTGACCAGACAGCTCGCCTATACAGAGAGAGGAGAGGAACAAAGGTCAGACTCAGAGGACATCAAGAACAGAGCTAAATCATATGAGAGCTGGAGCCTCTGTTTCTTCACCTTTCCCTGGAACAACAGGCTTCTCCTGAGAGCCCACTATTAGCAGTAACACCACCATGACAAACAAAGGCACCCGCCACGACCCTGTCAGAGAGACTGGAAAAAGAGAGGGAGTATTTAGCATTCCTTCATTGGCAACACTGTAGGTCAATGCTAAAATTTCAGCAGATGATATCTGGCATTTTTTAATTATCTGCATCAGCTGATAAGTGCTTCTGTTTGGCTCATGAGTGTTGGAAGAAGAACTTTTACTTTAACAGTGCCAAGAACCCCCATTGCCTATAGAACTGCCCATTCTACATCTTTATTAGTTTACTGTCTTTGTTTAACAGTTCTATATTTCAGTGTTATACTGGCCATTGACCATTCTGCTCTTTAAGATATTGGAATCAGTATGGACCATCAAACAATCTGTCAGTCGATTACAAGAAACACCACATAAAACCACCGTTTCAAAACAGAAGGGTCTTACCCAGGAAGAAAATAAGTGCTGTCCATACAGGCACAGAGAGGGAACGCAAGAAACCTTCCATGCCAGGCGTCCACTTAAAGGCCACAGCCAACACATAGCCAACAACTAACGTGCCAACCTGCCAAAGAGAAAGAGAGAGAACATTTGGACATCTCTGGTACTGTGCCTGCTCCAAACATTTGCCACTGATCTATTTATAATCATAAAAACCCTCAGTATGTTCCCAGCCCTCATAAGCACTGCAAGAGTGTATCAACATACTTTCATTAAAAGAATTGTTCTATCAAATATGAAAATTATTTTATATGTAATTATGAATTAATAATCAAAAATTATATATTTATATATAAATTATTTCTTCCCCATTCCTTTAGGTCTGATGAAATAAAACCAGTTCCACTGCCAGATCTCTGGCCAAATCAAGAGCTTTGTGTTTCTTATTATGAGCGGATCACAAGTCCCCTATTAAAGGGGACTTTTGTTGCCGATGAAAATTTCAATTTAAAAACCGTCATCACATGACCTGTACGAAGGTCAGGGCGAAATTTAGTCCAGTAGAGTTCTTGTAACCTTTAGAAGAACTTGAAATGTGCGTTGATGATCTATCCTTTGGGCTGTGTAACCTTAAGACCATATTTTTGGTATCTGGGATGCCATGCTCCAATTCCTAATCAGACATATTGAGCATGGGTTCAAGAAATTTTTGTATACAAACATATTTGCATGTGGTTAGGTTATCTGAAGCCAGATGCGACCATATGGTTGACAGATTTGCAATGTAAATATATGGTTCTCTGATGGATGAAATAAAGGCACAGACAGAATGTCTCTACAGTGACAAAATTATTTGTGATATCTGACAAATGTATATGCCATAAGATACACCAAACATATAATACCACAAGAATAAAATTCCCTATCCTCATTATGCAAACTATGTTTCACACTGTGTTGGATGTCAGTCAATACCTCCCATGTCAGGTAACAGTAGTGTAAAAATTAATAATTAAAGTTACTGATGCATGCAGGCTTCGCTCACACACACACACACACACACACACACACACACACATACACATACACATATACATATACATACACATTATATATACAAAAAGATTTTTATTAATGTTATCAAAGTTTCATTATTATATTTCGTGTTAGTACACTACTCTGTTATCTATGTAGGAGTGAACTTTTAACAGTCCCCGTTTCACAACCACTTCCACGGTCCACCTGTGCATGGTCTGACAGGAGGCGTGTCGCTTTCCCATTCACGTGTCATTATACACAGTACTCACCCACGCGGCGCTGAAACAATCCAGGCCGAAACAGATGATGGTACAGACGTGACTGAGGATCACCTGCATGCCAATGACGCTCCAGAACAGATATAAGAAATAAAGCATGGGTACACCAGCCCCAACTGCCAGCAGTACATTGAGCCGATCTACGACCAGTTCCCCCAGAGTCTCCACCCCGTAGTTCACGCACCACACCGGTACAAGCAGAGTCCCCACCACTATCGGCGTTCCGCTGTCCTGAAGCTTGCTGAGCCAAGCTCGGCCGATGCGGGCGAGCGAGTACTTAAACGGGTGCAGGAAAGTGCCGCACAGCACTGCCCACAGCAGTGGCCGTAGAAAAGCCTCCAGGATGAAGTAGACCAACACTGATGCTCCGCAACAGATCGCCACGAAGATCATCGCTCCCGTGTTGTAGAAGGCCTGTTTGATGTTTTTGTCGAACTTCAGGGACGACTGCTGGCTCAGTAGTTGGCTAACCATCCCGACTGCTGGCTGAACGGTCTCGCTAAACGAGACGAAGTGTGGCCGGGTTGTGCGCGCGGTGTCCGGCTCAGTGGCCGTGCTTGGACCCGGGTCCTCTGTGTCTGCCATGGTTGTTGGCGTCGCTCCGCTTCAGCCCGGGAGGATCCACTGCATACCGAGGGTTGGGCAACGAGTGACGTAGAGTTGTAGGAAGTAGGCTGGGAAGTGTAGTCGAGTCATAATGTGTTTGCACTGAAATAACTTTATAAGTAAAAGTATGATGCTTCGAATGCCGTAAACGAGCGAATATGATCTGTCTTGTTTGGGTTTTTTTTTTCTCCAATAATGTGAAACTCGTTCATTCGTAAGTGAATAGGCGTTTTTGAACGAATCTTTAAAGGGATCGTTCACCCAAAATGAAAATTGCCATTATTTGCTCGTTCCAAACCTGTATAATAATAATATAATAATCATATCATATAAGTATTTATTTACACATTTTAAAATATTCCAGTACAAATGGCCAGTACAGTTAAAACTCAAACAGTTTTTAGTCTAGGATTAGGCTTAAGCCTGTGAAACCAGGGGAATAAGTATGAATTCGAAATCGTATTTCTATTATACTATTAATAGGAGTAATAGAATTTATGCGATATAAAGATAAGAGATTTTTGTCGTATGATTTTTATTTTTAATGATGAATAAATCAATGACTCGTGACTTGCCCAACAACAACAAAAAAAAAAAGTCCCTTGTTGCCATCTACTGGCGTATTGATGTAACCTGCAGAAAGAGTCACTGAATGAATCAGTGAGGATATACACTATATTATAATATAAAACTTATATTATATATTAAATTTAAGTTTTGGGACGCCTTACATGCACATGAACTTTAATGACATCCCATTCTTAATCCGTAGGGTTTGATATGGAGTTGGCCCACCCCTTGCAGCTATAACAGCTTCAACTCTTCTGGGAAGGCTTTCCACAAGGTTTAGGAGTGTGTTTATGGGCATTTTTGACACATTTGTGAGGTCAGGCACTGATGTTGGATGAGAAGGCCTGACTCATAGTCTCTGCTCTAATTCATCCCAAAGCTCTAATTCATTGGGTTGACGGCAGGACTCTGTGTAGGCTAGTCAAATTCCTCCACACCAAACTCGCACATCCATGTCTTTATGGGCCTTGCTTTGTGCAGTCATGTTGGAACAGGAAGGGGCCATCCCCAAACTATTCCCACAAAGTTGGGAGCATGAAACTGTCCAAAATGTCTTGGTATGCTGAAGCATTAAGAGTTCATTTCACTGGACCTAAGGGGCCAAGCCCAACCCCTGAAAAACAACCCCACACCATAATCCCCCCTCCACCAAACTTTACACTTGGCACAATACAGTCAGGCAAGTACCGTTCTTCTGGCAACAGCCAAACCCAGACTCGTCCATCGGATTGCCAGACAGAGAAGCGTGATTGGTTACTCCAGAGAACACGTCTCCACTGCTCTAGAGTCCAGTGGCGGCATGCTTTACACCACTGCATCCGATGCTTTGCACTGTCCTCACTGTGTGATTTTACGTGGCCTAACACTTCATAGCTGAGTTGCTGTTGTTCCCAATTGCTTCCAATTTGTTATAATACCACTAATAGTTGACCGTAGAATATTTAGTAATGAGAAAATTTCACGAATGGACTTATTGCACAGGTGGAAACCTATCATGGTACCACGCTTGAATTCACTGAGCTCCTGAGAGCGACCCATTCTTTCACAAATGTTTGTAGAAGCAGTCTACGTGCTTGATTTTATACACCTGTGGCCTAAATTCAATGATTTGGAGGGGTGTCCCAATACTTTTGGCAATAGAGTGTATCAGTGAACTGAATCAAAAGATTGGAGTTAATTGGATGATTAAAAATCCCCACTGCTATTCAAGCCGAACATGAAAAGTTCAGATATCAGCAACACATTCCAATTTTATCCAGACAAATATAACAATAGTACACATTTTCAGCTGTTTTTCAGCTGTCTTCATGGTTTTATTAAAAAGTGCAGTATGTGTATGTGTTCAGGAACATCAAACAGGCATCTTTGCTTCCAATTAGGGAGATAATTCACAGTAAATTTGTAAGAATGTATGTAAGCTGCTAATTATGTATTAGCTTGTATGACAAAAGTTTAAAATAACAATGGCTCACAGTCCTTCACTAAGCACACTCATTATTGCATATTCTCTAATACTATCAAATGTCAAAATTTCAAAACTATATTAAAATATAACACTGGCAAACATATTATTCCATAACCATTAGCATACAATGTCCCCATTCATGCTACATTACATGATTATCTCTGGCCTGCAAACATCAAAAAGGATTTATATCACTCCTCCAAGTACGTTTTCCTTTAGGTAAATATAACAATGTATTTAAAACAAAATACTTCTCTAAACATCTTTACATGGTGCTCTTCGATCTGCTATACAAATGTTTTTCAGGATATTTTCAAAGAGTGCCAAAGAATTAGAACTGTATACAACCACACGCTAACTGGTGTGATCCAAATCGTTTTACACAGGCAGCAATCCGTTCTTGGAACATTTGTAAGTTTTGCAATGGCATGAAGTCCTTGGTATAGAAAGTGTTCGATTCATTGGAATAAAAACCAAATGATTCTCTCCTGGTTCTATTCCAGTTAACACTGGTCTAAATGGCTCAGATGAGGCTGGTTTGCTGGCATGCATCATCAAATACTGAGCTGGCAATGCTGGCTAACTGGAAGGCAGTGATGTGTTATGAGTACTATGTTTGAGCTGGAGGGCAAATTATGTACAGCTGTAAGTTGCGTAGTCAGTCGCAGGCATTAATTTTCATCCCTCTAAAATTCACAGCCTTAATAAATGTTCATCAGCTCTATAATGTACTGGAAAAAGAGTGGAAAGCAGGCAACTACCAACAGCTATGCACCTCTACTGAGATTTGGCAAAACATTAAATTCAATAGGAGGCAGTTCACTTCTCTCTAGAGCTCTGTAGTGGGTCATAATGTGTCATGATATGTGCCACTGTAACGGTTTGGACACTTTTACTGCTGTTCGGCAAATTTTTGTGGGTGAAATGCAGTCATTTCAATAGGAATCCACACAAATGAGAATTTCACATGAGTTCTCTGCATTGACCAACAGAAAGCTGTGCTACATGCATCGCTATTGGCATTTTTTGCACGCAAAAGTTCACTGTGCACATTATCTATACTGAATATTAACATTAATTTGGCTCAGATTGTTTCAACTATTGTAGGCTAAACTTACCATGGCGTAACATACCATTTGGGGTTCCTCTATTATCAAAATAAAATATATTGTAATATATAATAAGTGTAAGGTTGACTCTCTCTCCTCTGAATGAGAATCATTACTTATATATAACTGAATATTAATCTGCAGTCCAAATACCATCTTAGTTTATGTAGATTGAGGATATTGTAGAATTACAATGTTCTTGTCATCTTATTTATTGCTGCCTGTTTCTAATACTCTCAAGCTAGCGCACAGTCGTATTTATAGTGTCTCCATGGTTGTATTCCTTCTCTCTTCTCTGGTTATGGGGTGCCCATCAGCAGGTAGAAGGTAAGAGCAACGATGAGGAGGAGGCAAAAGGGAGAGGAGAATGTCTGATAGGCTGTGGCAGGCATGAAAATGTCCTCGTATTTATAGATGCTAATCATGCGATCTGACACCGGTGGGGAGTCAATATCATGCCTTGTGATGGAACCTGAGAAGAAGAACAGAGCAAAATGTCTATAAACAGGGCAAAATCATAAACCGGGATGAATTTGTAGCCTTAAAGGGGACCTATTATGCCCTTTTTCAAAGTCTTGATTTTGTTTTTGGAGTCTACTAGAATAGGTTTTCATATTTGAATGTTCAAAAAAACACATTTTTCACATATGTTGCAGCACCTCTCTTCCCACAATGTGAGAAACGCTCTGGGTGCATTTCCCAGTAGCATCATTAGCCAACTATGGTCACAAATTCTGTCGTTACCAACACAGTTGAACGACTTGCCATTTTCTGGAACCATAGTTCCAGAAAACATTGGCAAACAGTGTCGCAAACTTACATGGTTGGAACTACAGCCTTATGAAGCATAATTTCTTGTTAAAATGACATGTGGACTTATATAGATGCTCTTGGGCACAATAAGCAAGCTAACATTCAGTACATTTCATATCTTTCACCCAATTTAAATATACAGCTCTGGAAAAAATTAAGAGACCACTTAACATTGATTTCTCAATGTTAAGTGGTCTCTTAATTTTTTTCCAGAGCTGTATATATACGTTTTAATCTATATATTTTAGCGTTTCAACAATCAGTGCCGTTTTGGAGGAGTGTGCATAAATGCATAGGGTTGTATGAGTGAACCCACAATAATTCAAACATCAAATAAAGCAAAATGACAAGGAACAAATTCAATGAAGTAGTCCACAGTTTGCTACATCATTGCAGAAAAATTACGTTACATGGAGAAACCCGCTGACTGAATGAACCACATATATATATATATATATATATATATATATGTATATATGGGTAGTGTATAAAAAATTAACAGCTCTCTGTTGTTTATGTAAATTAACTATAACAATATGAATTACATTAATTGTGATCTCGAATCAATTAATTAGCAGAAGCTGCAAGTGACGTCAAGGACAGTCCTATATTGTTAAACTAATGTCACGCCCCTTACCATAACCGCGATTTTTAACACACTACTATTGCAACTCAACCATCCCTCATCCCTTTTTTCATATGCCTTGAGCTGGAATTATTTAAATAAGGAATATTGTGACATGTATGTTCCTGGAAGAAAACTCAAGATTACAATCGAGGAGCTTCAGAGAGAAACAGTGCCCGCTGATATAGAGAGTAACTCCCTTTGAAGTGGACTTTGTGCTTTGTAACTTTGCAGATCTTTTTCATGCTCATACAGCAATATTACACACTAAAGAAAACTGAAAAAATATAAAAGGATACTTAAAATCAGGCTGAATGACTTACCTTGTATGGCAGGTCCCCAAGCAAACAGATAGTACCAACTTAGGTGCAGGTCCACCAGCGTCTCCTCCCGTGGCACGTGAAGAGGCCGTTTGAAGCGGCAGGTGACGCGGTTGTTTTCAAAAATGCCCTCCTCGTCCCGTGCTGGGTTGCGCTTGATCTCTTTGGCCCACTGGCCCACATTATAGAAATGATGGATCCGTACACGTCCATTATCGTCATGAACACAGCCCATGACATCATCACCTCCCTACAACAACATTATTGTGTATTTCTTAGCAGATGAGAAAGCATTCACACCACATATTCACTCCCTCCCTCCCTTTTTACCATTTTTTTGTCAGAGGAGAAACCGACAGCAACCCATCCGTCAGTATCTGCGCTCATCTCGAATTCCACATCTGTGCCAATGCGTCTGAAACTTAGGAAGTATTCACAGGTCTCTGCGTCACAGCCTGGTTTGCCGTATCTACAGCAACAGAAAGATAGAGAGAGATAAATAAATTGAGGCACTCTTAAAATGTGGCCAGTTTATTCATGTACTCACATTCATCAGTCATTCCAAGTCTTTATAACTTTCTTTATACTGTGGAACAGAAAATATGATATTTTGAAAAATATCTGTGTTTATCTCTCCATAAAATTAAAGTCAGTGGGGTCCTGTGTAGTTTTGAATCACACTGACTTTCATTACATGGTCAAAAACAGTTGATTCCTGTGTTTCGCGGAAGAAAGAAAGTCATACAGGTTTGGAACAACATAAGGGTGAGTAAATGATGACATTAGATGAATTTTCATTTTTGGGTGAACTATCCCTTTAAGAAAAACCATCAACACAGACCTACAAAGATTCTACATCAGGGGTCTCCAAACTCAGTCCTGGAGGGCTGCTGTCCTGCAGAGTTTAGCTCCAACCCCAATTAAACACACCTGAACCAGCTAATTGGTGTCTTACTAGGACCCGGGCTGAATCCGAAATCGCCCCTAAACCCTCAATCACTATTCTCTACTTTAGTCCGCTAATACAGTTCACTTGAAGGAGTGAATGAAAACAAGTGAGCACATTTGGACAGCCGTTGTGTGTACATTGGCTGTACACTCGTTATTGTGATGCAATGTGGGATAGAATGAGTGCACTCAATAACGTCCACTGTGGTTTCGGACACCACTACAAATGGCTGTCCCCTCAAATAGTGCCCTATTTAAGGGTATGGGGGCGATTTTGGATCAGACTCTGTTTAGAAACTGATTAGCTGGTTCAGGTGTGTTTATTTGGGGTTGGAGATAAACTCTGCAGGACAGTGGCCCTCCAGGACTGAGTTTGGAGACCCCTGATCTACATGATGTGCATGTATATTTCATGCTGCTGAGAACCAGCTCCATTGGCTGATTGACAACTCTTGAGTGTACTGGTGTGCATGGCAGATTACAGCATGCAATACACCATTTGACAGCACAATAGTCTAGTGTTCATAGACTAATTTTAACCTTTGTTCCATGCCCTCACCTGATGCATCCTTTGGTTATTCCACAGTCGCTAACTTTGATGCGCGCAAATGGGTCCACAGGGGGTGCAGTTGGGAAGGGGTAACCTATGAGACATCAGACAACTAATACATTAATGAACTGGTTTCAGCTAGTCCTGCTACTATAATAAACAATATATTTGTACATTACATTTTAATTTTACTTAATACATTGTAATGTGGGAGGGTCAATGATTTAGTTAACTTAACATTTGGGTTTGCACAATGTACTATGTTCTGTAACACTTTTTTCAGAAAGAAAAATGGTTTGAGATAAAACAATAAGTAGACCCCCTAGAGGCCTCTATGCCTATATCTTGTATTTCATATTATATTGTACATATATATAGTGTATATTATATGCATACTACCACTGAAAATAAATTTTCTGAAAGAAAGAAATGAATATTTTTATTCTGCAAGGCCACTGATTGATCAAAAAGAACAGTAAGACATGTATAATGTTACAAAAGCTTTATATTAAGCTTTTCTCAAAACAGTAAATTTATTGAGCACCAAATCAACATATTATAAGGATCATGTGACACTGAAGAATAGTTATTTTAAACTGAAATAATACCACTATTTTTACTCTGTTTTTAATAAAATAAATGCAGCCTTGGCCCTTGGTGAGAATAAGAGACTTTCAAAAACCTTAACATTTGACTGACCCCAAACTTTTGAATGTTAGTGTAAATTGTATTCTTTTGTACATTGCACATATTATTGTACATTTACACATTTATACAACTGAACACTGTCCCAACATATATGCTGCATACATGAATTTTCAGAATTCCCTGCTTAAAAATGACATTTGTTTTGATCTAATTTAAAATCTTATTTTAGTTATCAGTTATGTTCAATTCAGTTAAATTAACATGTATTTGTATAGAGCTGTTCACAATACATGTTGCTTCAAATCAGCTGTAGATTGAGCATGCTTTATACTTCTGAACATTGTACCTGCAACTTCGGCCTAGTCATGAGGCAATAACATTTCTGTTCTATTCTATTCTATTCTGTTCTATTCTATTCTATTCTATTCTATTCTATTCTATTCTATTCTATTCTATTCTATTTGTTTGTTGTGACTTTATGAATCACTTCTTGCAGACAGTATACTTATAAAATAGGCTGGTGGGTGGACTTGGAAAGTCTGCTGATAACTGTATAGTTTCACAGGCTTGTGGGGTGCTGACCAAGGTGCTGATTTTATACTATATAAATGGGAAAGATTAGCTTATATTAGTGAATCAAAAACAATTTCTTATAAAAGTATTGCTAATAATTATCACTAACATACAACACAATAAACCTAATTAAAAGGCCTGTGGCCGAGGGAGGGCATTGCCCATTCAGTAAAATGTATTCAGTTCTTCTAAGAATTGCACTCACGTTTACAAAGAAGCGACACAAAAACAACATTCATGATTTCAATAAAAGCATTGCCGTTTAATTCCTTCGTACCTTCGTCCGAGAGGTATCTGGACTCGAGGAACTCGGAGGCGAATGTGCTGTAGGAATCCTTATGTGGTTCTTCATGCCCCGGTTCTCCGTGCTCTCCATGGCCGGCCCGCAGTACATTATCATCGGTAGGGCTGGCAGAGACCGCCAGCCACAGTGTCGCATCTAGCAGCACAGAGATCTGCAGCAGCGGATGCAGAAGATACATGACTGGATGCGTTGGACCTACTGATACGATAATGGTTATTGTACAGGCGAAGAGAATCGGTTCTGATTTACTAGTCGCATCCCAGTACTGATACTTAGACTGATAAAAAATAAATAATAGAATGTAGCTAATTAAATCGTTTTCATGATAACGCGTTTCGTTTGGTCCGCGGGAGAGGGGGTGCTGAGAGGCGCGAGGGTCGGGTGCCGTTAATGAATAGGGCCAAACCAATCCGCTCAAGGTGAGATTTGTAACCGATAGTGATGTTGTTTGTCAATGACACGGCGCTCATCGGTAATATGATCTGTATACACTATTTAGCAATAGCAATTTGCCGTTTAATATCACATCATTACACATTTCTGAATCAATGGGACTGTCGTGCGCTGATTTCACACATTAATCCTCCCCTCTCTACCCGTGTTTTTTCGCCTTGCACGTCAATCGATAGAGATCGCCAGTATTTCGTTCCAATAGCGTCGTGAAAATAAACCACAGTCGAGGAAAACAATGTAAAACATTCTGATTGGTTAAATGTAAGTTACAAACGCTATTAAACAAATATTGGGGATATAGTAATACTGTAAAATATTGTAAAAGCGTTTTTAGTGAAATGTAGACTGCTAATAACCTTATAATTTACAGATGAGGTATATTTAAGTATTTCTACGATAAAAAAATAAAAAAATCAAGCGTGTTTTAGAAGCCAATTTAGATGAATTATCGTCAATTATGTGGACTTTTATACCACCTAGATTTTAGAGTAACAAACTGATTTTAATAGGTATATGTCAAAGAAGTTTGTATAGGCCTATTAACATTATAAAATGTAATGACATAAGTCTACAAGTCGGAACTGTAAAATATACAGCCATCATGTCCTCTAATGTTTGTAACAATTTTAAACTAGTGGGAAGTGTAACTTTTTTATTACACATTTAAGTATTATTATACATTTGCTATTTATTATAATTTTTTATTTTTTTAGTTTTTGTGCTTTTCACAATGACAGTGGGGGAGAAATGAACCCTCACACGAATCACTAGATGGCAGTGTTTAATTTCTAAACGGAAAGAAGATGTGGCGAAGACTTAGCTAAACAATATTGAAGGTATTCACTATAGTGTAGGCCTACATTTAAACGGTCCTTTTAAATTACATTATATTGTGATTTTTTGTTAATCATTCTTAGCTTAAGCTTCAATTTTGGTCAGACTGAGAACAATTTTGCTTATACATCTCTATATTTTGCACCACTTATTCTCCTACTATTTTAACAAGATACATTGAGAAGCCCACTGTCTCACTTCATTCAGAGTTTTGATGTTTGACCTTATTCTAGCCAGTATCTGAGTAGTTTTGGTTAAGACTATATCAAAATTAGCATGTTACTACCAAGTGAAATTGCAACCAGCACAGATAACAAGATATCTCCTGGGACCCAGAAAAAACAGTTTTTTTGAATGTAGTATTTTTCACTAGACTAGAGCATAAGAAACAAATGGAGAAAAAAAAAAACTTTTTGAAAAAATTATATTTTATTCATGTTATGATATGATATATCTGTAATTGACACCAGGACAGAAAATAAAATGACATGATATGACATGTATAGGCAAAAACAATGGGATTTATTTATTCACCAATCAATTTTTAGCTTTCAGGATAAACAAACTTTGTTTAAAGATGATTCTGAACTATGTTATGAAAGATATAACAGAATAAATTGATATACCATTTTACTTTATGCAATATGTGGGTAAAATGGCCATACTTGGATTTTCCCATTCAATGCGATGTATCCATACACTGCATCTAATTTGCATATTAATGTGTTCTTGGTGCAACATGTAATGAAAAAATAAGTGTAATAATGGGAGTAATAATTGGCAACACTTTCATAATAATATCTAATGTTTTATAGGAACATTGATATGTAATTTCTTTCTGTGTATTCACTTGTTCTCCCAAAATGCCTGATTAACATGATTTAAGTCCTGGCGTCCACTACAGTGGACATTTATGCAATCAATGCCTTGATCTGCGCCTGGACATGACCAACGCATCCCTGAAGTATCTGCAGAGACTGTGTCAATTGGTCTCCCCTCTGAAATTGTCTCATCGACACGGCATCCTCAATAAACCTGTCTCTGGCGTGATGACTCAGATCCTTCGAATATTCAGATCTAATATGACTTCTTACTTGTAAGGTTGCCAGAATAATAATCATACACTGTTTGTTAATTGGCCAGAGGAGAACTGGCACCCCGACTGAGCCTGGTTTCTCCCACACTGAAAAAAAAGTGTGTTGGATTTACATGATTTAATTGTGTACATCAGTCCCACATGAATCAATTAAGTTAAACAAACATAATTTGTTCATGTAACTTCAACATCATGGGATGAATACATTTTAAGTGACCAAATTAAGTAGTCTCAAAGTGAATTTTATATGGCTCCCTGAGATGATTCAGGCATTTAATTTTATATATTCATTCATCCACTTCAATTTCATATATTTTAATGTTACACAAATTAATTATAACACTGCACTAGCTAGTTGACAAACTTTTAGCTAGCAAAAGCACACATTAGCATCTTAAATGCTACGCATTAAAAGCTCCTTCAACAAAGCCATAATGACATCAGCTGTTTTAGTCCACAGTCTAAGCAAATGCTCTTTAAATTCTTCTAATAATTCCAACATAATTGAATATTAAACACAATCAAGTCTCCCCTTTCTCATCTTGCTCAAAAATACATAAAACATATCAAATCACAACATTTACTCTCTCTTGATTTAGCCATATGCAAAGTGATCATGGTGAGGAAATAACAAGCCGGGCCGGATGGTATTTCAGGTCGTGTTCTGCGGTCCTGTGCTGATCAGCTCACCGGGTTGTTTACATCTATCTTTAATGAGTCCCCTCGCCCATCTGTGGTCCCCACCTCCTTCAAAATCCACCATTCAGAACAGTAAACCCTCTTGTGAATCGTCCAACTATACATGAAAATTAAAAACATTGCGCCTTCATTCCTGACACTTTGGACCCTCTTCAGTTTGCCTATCGTCCCAATAGATCGACTGAAGATGCCATCTCTCATGTCCTCCACTCCTCCCTCACTCACATCGACAGCAAAAAGTGGGAAGTAAGACTGCTATTTATTGACTATAGCTCAGCCTTTAACACCAAGTTTACAAGCTAACCTCAAACTCCTGGATCTCGGCCTGAATCCTTCTCTCTGCCACTGGATTGAGGACTTCCTCACTGGCAGGCCTCAGGTGGTGAGAATAGGCCAACCTCCATCACCCTGAGTGTGGGAGCTCCACATTGAGCCCCCTGCTCTCTCTGCATGACTGTTTGTCCACACACAGCTCCACCTCTATCATCAAATTTGCTGATGAACACAATTTCCAACAACAATGAGGCGGCATACTTGGGCGAGGTGGAGCATCTAACATCATGGTGCCAGGACAACTGTCAAAATGTTGGCAAGACCAAAGAAATGATTGTGGACTTCAGGAAGAGACAGCAACGGACATACTCCCCCTCATGATCAGCGGGTCACCAGTTGAGCAGCTTCAAGTACCTGGGAGTAAACATCTCCGAGGACCTGACCTGGACTGCTCACATTCAGACACAGGTGAAAAAGCCAGGCAAAGACTGTACCACCTGCGCCAGCTGAGGAAATTCAGGGTTTTGCTATCCTGAAAACTTTCTATTTAGCGATAGTGTTTTAACTCAGTGCATCACAGCGTGGTATGGGAACAGCACCAGTCATGACCGCAAAGCCCTGCAAAGAGTTTTGCTCTCCCGTCTTCTACACCAAACGCTGCAAAGGTAGAGCTGCAAGGACTCTTTACCCTTTTCACGCTGCTACCATCATTAGCCTGATGGCCAAAACTGAGAGACTCAGGAGGAGCTTCTTTTGAACTCAGTCACTTAACATCACGTGCCACTCAGGATAAACATGATACACTGACATTTGGCTTTCTAAACTGTGTAACAACCTGTCATAAACCTGTTTGCACATTATACTCTTTATACATTTGTTAACCACATATTTATAAGTCTACAGTTTACTCACTGCAAAGTCTACTTCAATTATTTTATTCCACTTTATCCTTATTTAACCTTTTTTTTCTCTTGACTTGATTATTTATAATTCTACAGATATAGACATATATATATATAAGTACTTTTTTTATATCCTATTTCTATTATAATTTCTTCCTTGTGTTTTTAACTGTGAATTTGCACTGTCCATGGAGCGGACCTGTTTACATTTCACTGCGGTTGTATATTCTGTATATAACTGTGTATGTGACAAATAAAACTCTTGAATCTTGAATCTGCCCAAGTTTATATGCAACACAAATCATAGTAATCTCAACACAAACAGATTAAGTAAACTTCAATTTGACTTGTATTTAAGTGGAATGAACACAATCAAATTATGTTGACAAAATGTATATTGTTTCTTTAGCTCATTTTAATTGTGAACAAGCAGTACAAATCATTTGTTTCAGTGCAAGGTTTATTTTTCTCCATTATGCCTGATGGATATGGCTTGGCTTGCTCAGTTGAGGACACTACATTTTCAACTAAATATCCAAATAAATTTAATTACTAAACTAAATTAACTGTATCAAATTACTGATCTGCCCAATTATATGATATAGACAGAGCGTGCTTTTGCATTATTTTCTGCATTGTGTGTGTGTGTGTGTGTGTGTGTGTGTGTGTGTGTGTGTGTGTGTGTTGATTTATAACAAACAATTAGAAAATTAATCTGATTTAAATTATAATTACAAAATATTATCATATTTCCATAAAATATTATATACTAAATATTAATGTCAGCCGTTTTTAAAGACCACAAAGAAGTTGTTGTCCTGGTGAAACCTCAAACATTTGGCATCTCTGCAAAGCCCGAATGTGCTCTTTACAGGACATCCAGACTTAAAAACTGACATGTATGACGTCAGAGAAATTCACAAAAATGTCCACTACAGTGGACAAAAGTCTATTCCTGAGTTCCAGGAGGATATATCTCAGCAGCACTGATCCTTCACAAATAAATCATCAGTTAATGGAAAGAAAATTTTTAAATTAGACAAAATTAAAATTTGAGGGAGATCACAAGTTTGTTGCAAAATAGAGTAAAGAAGATCAAAGATAAAGCCCTTGATATTAAAAAAAAAAAAAGAAAAAGAAAAAAAAAAAGAATGGCACATTATAATAAAAAAAAATCAGGATTGATTTATTAAGAATCACATGGTTAAGGGTATTTACAGTATATTCATACATTTTTCTCATTCATATTGTGCAGTTACAGATGCCAAGTGGCACTATATAGCCTGACGTTACAGTTTAAAATTCCATCCTCCGAGGTGTCCACTTAAACCCAGACACTTCTAAATCAATCTCTCCTATTTTCTCCGTATACGGCCAATTATCCGCTGCTTAGCAGGACTATTAAAGGCTACCTAAACCGACATAAGCTTTAATAGTCCTATCCCATCAGCACACATATACACACTGATATAGACGTGCTCTCATACACACACATATCATATGTTGATATGTGTCATATAGTTATAAGATTCCATCCTCCCCCATTGGCCACGCCACCATCCCCCTCCTGCCATCACACAGGCGTGATCACTCTGTGTCTAATAGCCTTACCCAATTACGGCCACAGTGCTAGAGGAGAAAGGATGATGAGATCCCCTAACATGTTAATGAAGAACCTACGGCATACCTGCCTTATCTTAATAACCTAAAACACACACATACGCTCTCACACTCACACACACAGAGCAATCCGCCAAATGTCAATTGTGTGTCTCCTGGGTATGTGTGTGAGAGTGTGTGATTGACACAGAGACAATGGCCGCAGGTCCCATTCACAAACGCAGAGGGGAAAGAGAAAGACAACTGGAGAGAGGGAGAGGAAGAGGTAGAGAGGGACAAGTATTCAAATGTTACAATGGAACCTGCTTGACCATAGAACAAATCAGTACTGTATCTGAAAACTATTATAGCATTTAATTTTAAGTTTTCAAGAAAATCTATTTTTAAGGCACATTGTGCATTTTAACATATACAAACTAAATTTCAGCATGCAGAATCTGACATCAAATTATGTATTTGATTTTCACTTGTTAATTAAAAAATAGGTGTTTGTCTACTTTTTTCATTATTCAAAGTAAATGTCACTGTCTGAACTAAAATGTCAAGCTGCCAAAACTTAAAATCTGTCATCATTGTTTTGTAGATTATAAGAAGATATCTAACAATACCATGCAGATTGTTCCCTTTATTTAAATAGTTTTATTGCTTAAGATTAGGCCCATCCTATCGGAGCATGCCGCATAACTCCTTGTCCAAACTCTTGTTCTATGCAGACTGGGCTATTGTAATGCTCTCTTGGCAGACCTTCCAGCATGTACTGTCAGCCCTCTGCCACTGATCCAGAATGCTGCAGTGAGAGTGATCTTTAACAATCCAAAGAGAGTGCATGTCACACCTCTCTTCATCAATTTGCACTGGTTGCCAATAGCCGCTCGCATCAAATTCAAGGCACTGATGATTGCCTATACAGAACAAGACTTATGTGCCCTCCAGAAGCTTGCGTTCTGCAAGTGAACGGTGCCTTGTGGTGTTCCCTGCTGGTAGAATGACCTACCCAACACAACCTGAGCTGCTGAGCAGTTAGCCATTTTCATGAAACACATCTGGAATCACATTCCAAATGATTAAATGTAAATGTACTGTCTTCAAGTCAATGTAACAGGAATGGCAGCAGATCTTTTCTTAAGTATTGCGACATACCTGACGTATCTGAGTAAAAAAGTAGGGTGGAATTTGGTTCGATTCATCGGTTGTTGATTGGATGGAGGCAGATCTGAATGCAAGCTTGCAGATGATGGTCAGGAACTGGCGGAGTTTAAGGAACTAAATGATTGGAGTAAGTCTGGCATTCATCACCAGAGTGAAGTCTGTTGTTTCTCTGAAAGATCGAGTTATATTTTAATTTTAAAAAGGGTATTTTTTTAATTAAACGCGCATAGATGAATAATACCATAGTAAGACTAATAACATGCATTTAGAAACCATTGACATCATTTAAATATATACATATATATATATATATATATATATATATATATATATATATATATATATATATATATATATAT
The DNA here is from genome assembly GCA_018749465.1 of Paracanthobrama guichenoti. NCBI lineage: Eukaryota > Metazoa > Chordata > Actinopteri > Cypriniformes > Gobionidae > Paracanthobrama > Paracanthobrama guichenoti. The sequence continues at coordinate 23,817,289 of CM031958.1, forward strand.
ATATATATATATATATATAATAGATTTTAAATGTTAAGAAATATAAGTGTTTGAATAAACAGCAGAAATAAAAGATAAAACAACATAACCATACTTATTAATGTTGCAATGCATGGAGAGGATTCTGTGTCAAAATGCATTAACATGAGTTAGGCTGTGCTTGTTGGCTTGACTTAAAATATCACATTACAATTGAAAAGCTGCATTGATGTATTTGTGTTCCTAAAAGTTTGCCAGAATACAAATGTTAATTTATTAAGCAAAAGTGAAATATTACTTTTAAGGAGAATGTAAGGTTTTGTGTACTCAGTGGAACATGTTCAGCAATAACCAGATTCACATCACACCATGAAATGTGTTAAAACAGGCCACAGTTTCACCTCAGGTCTTGATTTTATTCTTGTATTACCCTACAGATAGCCTATATTGTACTATTATTTGAGTGTGCGTGCACACACCCCAAAACACTTCATGGTTATTGACAGAAAGAAAAAGGGCCCTATTATTCCTGAGAGAGCCTGTGTGTGAGGCTTCATCTTAACTTGTCAACAGTCTTTACGTACTGTCAGCAGAGCAAGCACTGGTGACATACCCATCACTCTTTCCCTCGCTTTGAGTCTAGTACACAGAACAGACACGCACACATACAGAAGGATCGATAGACGTCTGCTGCCCACTGAAGACGGGACTGGCCTAATCTCCGCGTCCCCGGGAGCACATTATGGGCACGTGCCTGGTGTTAACCCATTAATCTGGCGATGGTCGGATGTGTTATGTTCATTCTCCCAAGGGAGTGTGTTGTGGTGATAGATTGAGCCCTATGTGTGTGCGAGCAACGCGAAGAGTGATCTTCAATTCTAGTTTGAGCAAATAGAGATCGAGGGCGAGCACTTGTGAGCTTTCTGTTTCTCTTGTTGTCTCTCGGGCTCATTTGGAGTCCGGTCACAGATATCTCCGCTTTGTCTGACTGCCGCTTGATTGCTATTTGATCCTGGAGCGATCGCAGCTTTTCTCTCGCTATACGAGCTCGTCCCGTCAATCTGTTTGCTTTGCGCTATTTGTTTCCACGGTTGTACAGGTGTACTCAGCTAATCTGATTGGTTTGACAGAGGCTGTTAGAACACAAACACCCGCGTGTTTCAATCAATAGCGTCATTAAACGTGAATTAGCGCTAACTCAATCAAACTACCCAGTTTAGCACCAATCTTGGTCATTTACCATGGTAACCCGGAGAGGCCATATCGCTAACTGACGTGCGGATCTTTGTGGTTCACGGCTGGGGCTGTCAATCATTCCGGCTGCCCTCAGGATGGATGACGAGGGATGATGGGAAGGAAAAATAAGCAGTCTCCATGGTCTCCTCCAACATATCTAATAGGGAATTTTTGCAGAGCACTTTAATTTTTCATGTTTTTAAATCCAGGGTAGGCTATGTTTGCTGATGTGTTTTTTGACAAAATGCTTTGTCTGGGTGATTAGTCTGTCTAAAGGTACACACTGATCAATCACATCTCCATTCATGCAATGTGTCAAAGTGCATTACATGACATGCTGTACATACTTCAACTATGTTCCTCTCTAGGTTCCTCTTGGTTTCTTCCTGGTGGTGAAAACACAGGCCTCTTTCCAGACCTGTTAAGAGAAGAAAATCGTTTTATAAATACAGAAAGATGACAACATACATTTAGAAAAGAAGTCTCCCATTCCACCATCCCACATGCGCTACTGGATTGAGATCTGGTGATCGTGGAGGCCATTTGAGTATAGTGAACTCACTGTCATGTTCAAGAAACCAGTTTTGTAGATGATTTGAGCTTTGTGACATGGCGTGTTATCCTGCTGGAAGTAGCCATCAGAAGATGGTAGACACTGTGGTTATAAAGGAATGGACATGGTCAGCAACAATATTAAGTGAAGTTCCAGAACGTCATTTTGGGAGGAGTGAAGCCATCTAATATTTCAATTAACTGTTGGAGCATATAAGCAGCTGCTCACCTTGCTCTGGCATCAGCTGTTTTGGCATCCCTCCACCTCCCCAACTCCACTAACATGATTTAAGCATCTTGCTACCAGACTCATCTTCCAAGTGTTAGTAGTCCCACCGGGGAAAGCCGCTTCCTCAAGCCCCTCCACTACGGAAAACAATTAAGCCAAATACATTTAACTTAATAGCTTAAAGATTATGTGGGCAAACAAACTTGTGAAACAATGTTCAATTGGTACTAAGGGCCCAAAGTAAGGGCCAAGAAAATACCTCCCACACCATTACACCACGAGCCTGAACCGTTGATACAAGGCAGGATGGATCCGTGTTGTTTATGTCAAATTCTAACTCCATCTGAATGTTGTAGGAGAAATCAAGACTCATTAGACCGTGTGAATTGTTGCCTCATTTTCCTGTACAGTGTGTCTTCTGCTGCTGTAGCCCATCTGCTTCAAAATTCAGTGTGTTGTGTGTTCAGAGATGCTTTTCTGCAGACTTTGGTTGTAACTAGTGGTTATTTGAGTTACTGTTGCCTTTCTATCAGCTCGAACCAGTCTAGCCATTCTCATCCGATCTCTGGAATCAGCAAGGGATTTTCACCCTGAGAACTGCTGAAAATCCCAGTAGATCAGCAGTTTCTGAAATACTCAGAGTAGCTTGTCTGGCACCAACAACCATGCCACGTTCAAAGACACTTAAATCACCTTTCTTCCCCATTCTGATGCTCAGTTTGATCTTTAGCAGATTGTCTTGACCATGTCTACATGCATATGCATCGAGTTAAGCCAGACCCTCAGTCATATAACGTTACTTTTAAGAAACTTATCTCCTTCCATTTGGACCAGAAACAAATGCTACAAAGAATGTCAATACCATAACTTTAACTTTAACTTTTTTTTTTTTTTTTTTTTAACTGTTACTGTTTGTTACAGGACACCACATGGCCGAAAGTGCATCACTTTTTGCTGTATGCATACTATTCAGCCAGCGTGCACTTAAACTGCATTCTGTGTGTCTCCATGTGGATTTGATGTATTAGGTTCTAGACACTAGCCCCCCTGCTCTGCCCTGTGGACAGATTCTCCTAATGAGAGACCAGTGCATTTGTGTACTAACATCATTACTGTAATCACAGACACTAATGAGGTTATCATTATCATGATTTCTGTGGTCGCACACACAAACAGTTGCACACGCTTGCATAAATAATCTACTGTCAGAGTGTTTGTTAATGTAATTGATGTAGATATGAAAATAACCTGCAGTTCCTGTTGTAATTGGTACATATAAAATGTGATGAATACATAACACACTACATAATAACTCTTAATTAATACATGCACACTGTACAAAGCTCAATTTTGGATATGCATCCTGTACAACAAAACATCTCTTTATATAGATGTCTATGCTGTATCTCTCTCGTTATCTTAGTAAAGAAAAAAAGTCATGGTTGTAAATTACAAATCTGCTCATATACAGCAGCAGTCAAAAGTTTGGAATAATTACATTTTTTTATTATTATTATTTTTTTAATGTTTCTGAAAGAAGTCTCTGTGCACCAAGCATTTATTTGATCTATCAATTAAACAGTAATATTGTGAAATAATATTACAATTTAAAATAAGTGTTATGTAAGTATTTTAATATCTTTTAAAATTATATTACTTGAGTCTTCAATGACACATGATACTTTAGATTTCAATTTGCTGCTCGATTATAAATATTATGTTTTTATTATGTTGATCAATGGTTTTTGTGACAAAATTTGGTGGAAACTGTGATGCATTTTTTTCAGGATGCTTTGATGAATAGAAAGTCCAACAAACAAATTATTATTATATCAAATAAATATTTTGTAGTAGCACTATGGTCACTTTTAATCAATTTAATGCATTCTTGCCTAATAAAAGTGTTAATTTATTCAGAAAATCTTACCCCAAACGTATGAATGGTAGTGTATCGTGGTTTTCACACACACACACACACACACACACACACACACACACACACACACACACACACACACACACACACACACACACACACACACACACACACACACACACACACACACAACAACAAAACAAAACAGCACAACCATTTTCAACATTGATAATAATAAGAAATGTTTCTCGAGCATCACCATATTAGAATGATTTCTGAAGGATCATGTGACACTGAAGATTGTAGGAATGGCTACTGGAAATTCAGCTTTGCCATCACAGGATGGAATAAATGACATAAAAAAAAAAAAAATATATATATATATATATATATATATATATATATATATATATATATATATATATATATATATATATATATATATAAAAGAAAACACTTAAAATGCAGCCTTGGTGAGCACAAAAGACTTCTTTCAAAAATCTTAATTATTCCCCCGTAACAGACTCACAGATTCAGTATTAAAAAATATGAAAAAAAAGGTATGAAGAATGGGATTATGGGAGGAAATGACACATCCAAGTTTCTTTGTCCTGTTAGACCCCTCTCTATTGACCCTCAGTTTCAGCAGCTCCTCTGTGGATCATGGTACAGATGTTTGCAGTGTCGTGGCAAGCAATGATTTCCCATGTGTTCTCCCCTTCCTGCACCTTCCTTTCTCGCCTCTCCTCCGTCTGATATAGATTGCTGGCTGGGGTTCAGTTGCTAATTGAATATGTTATGCGTCTGTACGAATGACAGGAAATGGGGGAATGATGATTAAGAGATGAAATCAATTCAGCTTAACAGCTGCTGTTTGCTGTCAAATTCATTACAGGCATTCAGAAAATAAATTGCAATATTTACAATTGTTAGCACATTAACAGTCAACTTCCATACTAAAATACTGCCGTAGCATCTGTTTAATTTCCTGAATGTGAAAGGGATGCCTGTAGAACTGCTGAATTCAAATGCTGAATCTCGCTAGATGGGGCTATACGCTTACCTGAATCCATCAATGCTGCTTTCCTAGCATTTCCACATTCACACACACACACATAGAGTTTACCTTCTGACAGGCCCCTAAGCTGTGATTATCTGCACAGGCAGCACAGGGATCTCTCATAAGCATCCTAACCCCTGCCTGCCAATAATTAGCCCCAGTTAATTACAGCCCTACTGCAGGTTAAGTTAGTGAAAATCACCCAGGAGATACCCTCACACCTTCAGGTACACACACACGCACACTCACACCTCCTGAGACCGGTTTTATGAGCTCAGCGTCCGGAGCTGAGCCTGATCAGCGTCAATATTGTAACTGACAGCTGACAACATCGGCCCTCAACACTTGCATAGACACAGCTGGCGTGCGAGCAACAGGAGGGAGCGAGAAAGAAAAGATTAAGAAATGGCTTCGGGTTGTGATGTACTGGGGGGACTGACTCACTCTTGTTTCCTTTGGCTGCTTGCCTTTTCCTCCCTCAGATTTCTTCCTATCTTCTTTTTCTTCTTCTCACCCTCTCCTTTCCCGCTCTCCTGTTCAGTAAAAGCATTCCCATTCTTCTTAATGGTAGTTGCTAGGCTGACGCAGGGCGATGGGAAATGGGACTCAAAGGTTGTTTCGAGCTGTGACATCAAAGACAGCAGACAGTGAAAAATATATATCCATTTCACAGCAGTTACACTGTAACAAAAAAAAGAAAAACCTAAAAAATCCAGTTTATACTAAATAAAACTGGCAGCTGTGGTTGCCAGAATAATTCTGTAAAAAAAAAAAAAAAAATATTTACAGAACAACCTGTAAATTTTACTATTTAAAACTGTAATTTACGAAAACAACAACAACAAAAAAAACATTCAAACCGGTAAATCCAACAGCCATTTTTCTGCTGAATTAGCAAGGCCACAATGCTACTAAAATTATTGTAACATATTGACGTCCACCATAGTAACACTAGTGGTGAAGAGAAAAACCACATGAGAAATCAAAGTTCTCGCAAGCAGCTCTTCCACAAACTTATTATAAAATATAATACAATATATAGTGTCATGCACACAAACACACACACACACACACACACAAAAACCCCATCATGGTAACACTAAAATACTGCAAGAACATTAATTTAACAACATAAGATGTAACATAAAACCCATAAAAGAAGAAACATAATTATTGAAATTAAAAACCATCAAAGTGTCACACGGGGAATTGTGGGAATGTCAGTTTAGGTTTTTTTTTTTTTTTTTTAAATAATTTATTGTAAATTATAAGTTGATTTGTTCTTTTTACTTAAAAAAGGTACACAAAATGTACGGTCAGCGCTATTACAGTTTTTTTTTTTTTTTTACAGTATAGGAACATACTATTAACCAATTAACCGTTTTTACTGTCGCTTTTTTACGGTCTTTTACAGTTAAAATTACAAGCTTTATTTCAATTAACGAAAATGAAACAGAGGGAACCAAAAGGAACAGGTTTTAGTAAAATCTCAGTTGTAATATAATGAAATATTTGTCATTTATATAAATATTTAATTTTTTTTTATTTCAACAGAATACACTGTTACTATTGAATGGCTGTCTATAGAGAAAATGCTTTTTTGGCCTAGAATTATGGTGTAGTTATGACTTATAGCAGGGCAAACGTGACACTTAATATTGGTCACATTTCACTTTGGTTGATAATGCACAGGACAACAAAAAGTGTGTGTGTGTTGGTCATATGGCTTGTAACAATACAAAAGTGGATGTGGGTGTGTGACAGGTGTGAGTCTAATGGCACAGTACTGATTTTGTATAAAATAAACTATCTTTGCTTTATAATCAAAGCTTAACAACGCAGTCCGGACTGCGGATACGCAGGGTAGAGTGGGCTCCATCGGGGTCAGATCGGTGAACTTACGGACTGTAACCGGTCTGGCCATGAGGCTGGACGTAATGTCTAGGGAAACTGCACAGACCGGACGCGAAGCGCTGAGGACCAGATCTGACTGATTGATTATGATCCGGACAAATTACAGAAGATCATCAAATGGATTAAAAAATAATAAATTGTCCTCACTTGGTCCCTATCTCTCGGTTGGGAGTCCAGCCGGGCAGCCGGGCAGCTGTTTATGTTTATGTTTTGTTGATGGTTTGTTGTGTTAATGCTTGCTAAACTGCATTCTTGTATTTCTGGAGAGCGTGTGGCGGCGCCTGACTAATCGGCTGCGGCCTGGAGGCTTGCTCCAAACTCATTTCGTTACACTGTACTTGTACATGTGTAATGACAAATAAAATATTCAATTCATTCAATTAGAGTAATCAAATATTTTTGTGAAAACGGCATGCTTGATCAGTCTCTTACTTTCAGAATAGGTGTTTTTATCATGGGCTTGACAGCATCATTTTATCAAGCACACACAATCACAATCACACTCACAATAGCTGTAAACTCTCTGCTACCTCAGTGAGTCATTAAAATCATATATCTTTCATCCCTCTCGTGGGAATCTGAACGATAGCTGGCCATCCGCAACAACACAATTAACCATTAGAGAACAGTAATGAGCTAATTAGCAATTACACAGTTTAAGAGCCATCAGTGTGTACTTAATTCACACCTCTGGAACTTGTTAAAGTTGTGTATTTCATTCGGCTAGCCCATAGTCCATCTTTCCCATTCGCCACTCAGTCCCACTGACTTACTTTTTGGCATTTCTTTTGCTTTTAACCATATTCGCACCCCTATCAAAATCTCAAAAAGGGGAAATTGTTGTGTGTGATTTGCAAGATCACTTAATCTCTTAGCCCGTATTAATCAAGTGTTATGCCAGTTCGCTTCTTGAATAGTCCCCAATGTCCTTATTATCCTCAATTTAACCTTCTGTTCAGATGAAACGCTTCTATACACATTCACCAAAAACACTCTATTAATATCATTCACCTAAAAACTGGGAAGGCTAGTTGCCCTTTTGCAAAAGTTAGAGAACAAAAACAAACATGCACATGCAAAGATGACTGCAAACATAATGTTCCTAGTAAGATTTTTGTCTTATTAACAAAACATCATAACTTCTGTAGAACAGTACAGATGTACGTGAGACAGAAAATGTATTGTTTATTTTTGTATTCACCTGCCTTTTTGTTCTTGTTTTAAGCATTAAAAATAATTAAGCACTATTAAAGTATTTTGCCAGTTCATGGGTTTGGGAATATGAAAATCAGATTTCAAAATATAGGCCTAGCCCAAATCGAAATAATCCTATATGATTTTCAATGTATTTTAAGAATGTTTAGATTAGTCTATTTTTTACTGAAAACCAAGACAAGATTACATCCATCCATCCATCCATCCATCCATCCATCCATGACCCTCTGTAGGGTCATGGGAGACAAAATTACAGATTAGATTTTTTTATGTCTCTCTCTCTCTCTCTCTCTCTCTCTCTCTCTCAGTTTTATTCAGCTTCTAAAACAGATGCCTGATTACTAATAAACGTCAGTGGTCCACAATGTCATTATCTCAACAACTGAGTTTCTCTCTCCCAACCCAACAGCTCCACTCACCCCGTTGACTCTTAATTAAATCCTTGGCACGCATATTCCTTTACCTCTTCATTTGTGCGCGCGCACACACACACTCGCACAATGAAGTGTTGTTTTACTCGCGAGCTGATATCTTTTAAGGGTGGGTGCTTTTATTGAGGGACCGCGCTGTGGGTTTATCAGAGCGGTCTGTGAATAAATGGCTAACCCTCGTGCCCTCTCTCTTGGCCGTCTCTGTAATTCCTGCGCTTCCATTAGCTGCTGTATTGATAACGGTCATTAGCATATTTATGGTGATGGCGGGAACGTTATTGTTTGTGTTGGTTATTAATCTTCCCTCTGAGCAACTGCTCTGACAGCTCAATCTATTCTGCCATCGCGACACACACCCGCTCACACGCGCAACGCTTTCAAGTTGAACGGCGCTTTTGTTTGAGGGTAAATAGGCGGCGTCGGGGGGCGCGCGGCAAGCAGGACGGGATGGGTGATTGACGCGACCCCTCGTCAGGTGAGCACTGATCTCCAGCTGGGCCGAGGGCTCGCTGGCAATCACTGTCACACTGCCAACCGCTGCCAGCCTCACGCGATCAGGCCTCCTGATTACAATATGATCTAAATGCTTAAATTAAAATACATTTAGTGTAAACACACACCTGCAATACAGCTAAACACTTTCTAAAGTGGAGTGGATAGGCATCAAGAGTGTGTGTGTTGTACAAAAACCTGCTTTGCTAAGTTTGCTAAGTGTGTTTGTGTGTGTAGTTGACTGAGGGGAGTTGTTTTTTTTGGTTTTTGTTTTTGTGCCCAGGGAGGGTGGATGGGGGTGGCTGAGTGTCTAATCGGGGGTCCCAGGTGACTGGTGAATATGCGTGGTGTCACTCCCTCTGTTTGAGTGACAGCTCGCTGATTAAGGGCCAACTGAGGGCTGGAAAGCAGCCAGGATCACTGAGGGCAATGAGCATCTCAACCACACATTCTCTATCTCAAACCACACACACACACACACACACACACACGCCATCTCCAGGAACACACGGCACTCCTAGATCAGAGCAAAACACCTGAACAGAGAAGCAAAAACAGACGGGGTTGGTTAAAGGTCTTGTGTTCTTGTCTGGGTCAACTTTTACTTAGTTCAAATGACATCCAAAGCTTCAATGGTAAGCAAAGCCACCTGAATAAAAATGGTCCCGTATGTATTTGATGTAACAGTCATACACTATAACACTAGTTATTTAATAGATAGTCTTTAAATCCCATTTCCTAAGCTTCCTGCATGGGGCCATTGTCTATTGTAAATTTGACACGTAACGTTTCTTTATCTTTGGCTATAAATAACTGATTTTATTAAGGCTATCATTTCGCTCATAACCTGCCATGGAGAGATGTTATTGATTGCTATTTTTTTTTATAAAAAGGAGCAAGATTTTATTTGTATTATACCACAAATGTAAATCAAAGCCCACCCCTCACAGTGCACCAATAATCCCCACCAGATATATGCTAATGTGCTGGAATATTTTATTGAAGCTGTAAAATTTGAAATCATAATTTGCATGCGTTTCATATAAGAAAACACTAAAAGACAGGCTATGAATACAAATGGTAGTAAACTAATATGTCATACAAAACAGTTAAGAGATATTCCTGTCTGCGTGTATCCATCAGGGGGAAGATATTATTCCTATTTCCTTTTTACAATGCGGTCTATGCCGCGTCTTTGGGAACAAATGCTGTTACTATGAGATTTACCACTGATCAGCAAATACTAGAAATCAGTGTTGCGTCTGTCTTACGCAGATTTCTCTTACTCCAAAAGCAAACATTTATCACAGTTATAAATGAATGAGATTTCCATCTTTTTTGACACCATTGCAGAGCTAGTTTGGAGAAAATGTATTGCTCATATTTTAATTAATGTGGGATTGCAGCAAACAATATGTCTCGTTCATTGTGTTCTCGAGTGCAGGCTTGATGAAAACGGTTAATTACAGGTCATGTCTGTCACATCTGCACAGCAAAAACTAAAACTTCCCTCCATTCTCCTATTCAGTGATCACATCCAAATATCTTTAGCCCTAACACAGGCAGAGCTAGCGAGAGGTTTGAAGGTTGTGCATTCTGACCTTGTTATTGTGCCCGCTTGATTTACATGTTCGCTGGCCCCGTAACCCCTCTTTTTATGTATGATTAAAACCCAATCAGTGCAAGGCTAAAAATAAGGTCCTCATCTTTAACGCATTGAATGTTAATGAGGAAATGCAACAAAAACTGCTCCCAAACTGCCAACAAAACGGATGTGACGCTAGTGAGGCAATACATCTGACCGTCCGCAATACAGAATTAAAGCCTATTTAAAAATACCCCCTCCCCCTTTATTAATTTAGCATGCAAGCTCAAGTGCGCTCACCTCTGAGGTTATCGCAGATATTCAGAGTTTCATACGAGTGGATGGGTCAGTTAAAGCAGTTCTTCTCAATCAGGGGCCTAGGGCCTACTAAGCAGCAAACTTCAAAGGGGCCTCAAGATTACTAAAATTATTTGAAGTAAGACAAAACAAGCTTTAAAATAAGCGAAAACAACTAGACAATAGCTGCAAGCAGCAATTATTGGAAAGGAACAATGTGACATGCAAGCATGGCTGGGAGCTTCAGAAAAATGGCAACAATAAGCAATTAAAGAAGTTTTTAGATTATCTTAGTCAAAATGGCTGAAAAAAAATCACAAATACAATCACTGTAATATGATTAACTTGCTTATCACTTCTGACAAATAGGTGGTGCTGTTATCAAATTATTATGGTGTGGTAAGTGTGAGGCGACAATGACACATAAAAAATTTGGTGTCAATATGCCAAAGCGTTGCAGAGTTACAGCCTCAGAATCAGTTTGGCATCAAGCCAACAAATTGTTGATGCGTTACTCGAGAATGGTTTGGTTTGAAGATAACCTGAGCCAATTTTGTTGAAAAACATTCTAGGAGGAGTTAAAAAAAGTATGTTTTCAAAGAAATTCAAAATGGAGGACAGCATGCTTGAGCAAATGTGGCATCGTTGTTCTCGGCATGACCCAAGGAATCTATCAAGACCAAAATGTATCTACAGTTATTAGCATTTTTGGAAATTTCATTATAACTTTTGACCACAAGGTGTCTCAAAACTTTTTGAATATCTTCATGGCATGGTCCCGACCACACCTACCGAGTTTCGTAATGATAGCTAATGCATTCTTAATATACAGCATTTTTCATATCTTCTGACCAGTAGGTGGCGCCGTTGCCGAAAAAAACTGCATGTAGCCTCAGGTCATGCTTGTGATGACATGTACCAAGTTTGGTCTGAATACACTAAAGCGTTGTGGAGATATAGCTTTGTGTCCAATTTGGCACGTTCTTTGCTAAATTCAATCGCACATTATTCGAGAACGGTTGGGTTTGATCAAAAAGCTTTGATAACCTTTTGCCAGCATGCTCTATAGATGATCTGATTCGAGTTTTGTGAAAATCGGATAAACTGTCTTTGAGGAGTTCAAAAAAGTTTTTTCGGTGGGAAAATTTTCACTGCGAAAAAAAAAAAAAAGATTTCTCACCCTTACAGTTCAAAAGTTATTAACATAAATGTAAGTGAAACTTCAGACAGTTGGTGGCACTAGAGGGATTGAGTTAGAGACTCCAAATTTGTTATGGTGAAAGTTTGGACAGAACTCTATCTGTGTGCCAAATTTCACAACTTTTTACAATACGGTTCTATGGGTTGCCATAGACTTCCAAAGCGGTGGAAAAAAACAGGGTTCCCACAGTAGTGCTGAATATATGAGGTAGTCTAAGGCCCTGTCCACATGAACACTGGTATTTTCAAAATGTCTCGGTTACGGATGTAACCTTGGTTCCCTGAGTAGGGAACGAGACACTGCGAACCATTGCTATGGGAACACCTTCAGTGTGACGAATGTCTGAAGCCCTTATACCATCACGCCAATTGATTGGCCAGCGACGCTTGGCACCGCCCCGAGAATACGTCACGTATGCTTCATATCAGCGTGCTAGGCATCATATCATCAGATTTTCAAGACGAAGGAAGCTACTACTCGAAGATAGGGGAATGGCCGGAATTGGAACCAAGGGAACCAGGGAACCAAGGTTACATACGTAGCCGAGACATTCCCTTTCATAGGTTCACTCAACACTGCAAACTGTCGCTATGGGAACGATATACCATAACACCTTCTACATATCTGAGAGTAGCTGGGAGACAGTGGAAAGCATCCGCTCAAACAGATAACTTGGGAGCCAAGAGCTCTCTTCACATCCAGACCGAGAACTTAAAAAAGATTTAGGAGAGGACCAGCCTGCCGCAACACAAATATCCTCCAAAGAAGAGCCTCTTAAAGAAAGCCTGAGAAGACGCCATTCCTCTGGTTGAATGAGCGTGTACGCCTAGAGGCGAAGTGAAACGATGCGCCTCACAGGCCGTAGAAATAGCCTCAATCACCCAATGAGACATTCTTGCTTGGTGACGGCAGCTCCTTGTTTTTACCTTCGAACACACAATTGATTCGATCTACGCCATTGGGATGTACGGTGGACATAGATCTTCAATGCCAGCACCAGGCATATACCAAAGGGGTCGCACATCGCTCCCAATCTCTGCGCCAGGAGGGGAAAAGCCTCCAAGACCACTTGCTGAGAATGAAAGGGGGTCGAGGCGACCTTGGGAACATAACCTGGCCTTGGTCGCAACAAGACTTTAACCAGCCCCGTTACAAAGTCCATACAAGATGGACTGACAGAAAAAGCCTAAGATCCCCTATCCTCATAGCGAGGACAGACCAATTCCAATGGCTCAAAAGAGTCACCTGTTAGTCCCTCTAGGATGACAGAAGATCCCATGAAGGAACTCGGGCATGGCAGAAAGGCCTAAGCCATCTAGTCCCTTGCAGAAAATGAGAGACCAAGAGGTAACGTCAACAGAAGCGCCCTCCATCTGTATATGCTCGGCAGATATAGCTGCCACATAGACTTTGTAAGAACTCCCATATTGAACCAATAGGGCATTGAAGTTACGCTGTCTATACAGGAGGTAAATAATTTCCACTTAAAGGCATAAAGATGCCTCACGGAGGGGGCGCTCCAGTTGAGAAAAGTATCTGTAAATCTCAGCCGAGAGACCAGAACAGCTTAACACACCCCTCTCAGGGGCCAGACCCACAACTTTCAAAAGTCTGGACGGGAGTGCCGGATCATATCCTGAGCTTGAGCCAGCGAGTGCGTGCCAGTTTGAGTGCCACCGTTTGAGTGCCAGAACACTGCTAGCAACTCCAAACGATTTATGCCAACCACGATGCACAATAACCGTATGTCCCTAACTGAACTCCTCTGCGGAGCGGTGGGAGCCTAGTCCAATGGACGCAGAGCATGGAAGCCACTGCATGTAACCAGAACTTTGCGGAAAGGTTGGCAATGAGTTGAGATCACTTGACTCTTGATCCACCATTTGAAATGGTCTCATGTGGAGCAGGCCGAACTGAACTACAGGGGACGCTGCTGCCATAAGGCCCATCAGTCTGTGGCATAGACCAACGTGGACTAGACCTGACTTGAATGACTCAGACAGTCTTGTAGTGATTGAATGCATGCAAGAGACAATCGTGCCCGCATCATGCCAGAATCTAGATACACCCAGAAATGTTGTCTGAAGGTTATGTGTAAACCTAGGCTCCTCAAATGGCAGAGAACTAATTCTTGATGAACTATTGCCAATTCCTGGTATTGAGCCAATATCAGCCAATCATCCAGGTAGTTCGAGATCCAGATGCCCTGGAGCCACAATAGGGCCAGATTAGCATCCATACATTTCGTAAATGTCCGAGAAGCTAAGGCCAGTCCGAATGGAAGAACACAGTATTGGTTCCTCACAAGCAAACCTGAGGAACTTCCTGTGTCTCTTGACGATCTGGATGTAGAAGTACGCATTATTTATATCAATGGTCACAAACCCATCTCCGGTTCGAACCTGAGACAGAATGGACTTCAACGTCAGCATCTTGAATCTTGAGCGCAAGACTTAAGTGATGGAATTCCAAATCAGACGTAATCCACCATCCATTTTGGGCACAACAAAATAACGGCTATAGAAGCCTGCCTCTGCCTGAGTAGGCCAATACATTTCCTAACTGCAGAAAGCCTCTGGCATCTGCAGAAACAGGAAGCACATGTGGCGCTAAGGAGCTTTCTGTCACAAGGTGGTCTACCTGTATAGAGCCCCGAAGCACAAGAGTGGCAGAGACCTCTAATACAGGAAACTGTTCGACCAGGTTAGGCTGGCTCCCCAGCATTGGGGGGTTTGAACGCCGTCATAAACGGGCCATGTGCACGTGACTCTAGGGCTTTCTCCTAAACTCCAAAGGCTAGGAAGCGCAGAGTATCTGAGACGGTGCTCGTCGATGGGGCCCCAACCTTAAACTGCCTGTGGCGCACTTATTGGCAGAACAGTTAAGGCAGGAGCCAGGAGGCCATAGTGAGAAAGGCGAATATGCTTGCACAGTTCGTCCAAACTCTCTAATGGAGGGCCTGGCCTCCGAGGATGAACGAAAGATTCAGGAACTGTGCTTGGGGCCTGAGAACAAGAGGCCTTGGCCGTCAAGCTCAAGTCAATCACCTGCGTTGTCACGGGCAACCTGGAAGGCGAGTCCTAGGACCCCAGTCTCTGCGAGGGGGTTCCATAGGCGATGGTTCGCCTCACTTCGGAGCGCCGAAGAGAGAGTGAGCGCGAACGAGCCAGAGGTGGTTAACGTTCCACCTCCTGGGAAGAGTTAACAAAACATGCCAGACTCTTTCAACCACGCTAGTCACAGACTCTCAAAATAGATTTTCGCCATAGAAATGGGGGCATCTAACAATGAAGACTTTTCTTTGATGTCAGTGAGAGTAAAAGGTCAAAGGTGGCGCTCTACTGACTACAATTCCCACCATGGGCTTGCCTATAGCGCGGGTAGTATGCTTGGTAGCTCTCAGCGCCAAGTCAGGAGCCCGTCTGAGCTCTTTAACAGCCTCAGGAGTCATCCATTAGCTTGATAGGCCTGAAGCACAGCCATGAATGAACCAATAGAAGTAATAATCCTACGTGATTTGGAAGGCAGCAGGGGGAGTGACAGATGTGCCGTGAGAATCTGTTCAACGGCCAGTATCATCGCGTAACCTGAACCACCATTTTAGAAACAGTGGCGAAATCCGCGGCCGTCGGTTAGAAATGCGAACCGAAAATGGCTGCTTCCAAGACTTCGTGGTGGAGGTCTTGGAAGAAGAGAGGCCTACGGGACTTGCAGTTGGTGAAAAATCGATCATCCAGCTTTGATTGGGCCTGATTTTGCGCAGGCTTGCAGTCCCATTCAGCCCCAGCTTATCTACAGTGCGAGTGACCACTAACAGTTAGTACTGTAGATAATACATCATATCAAAAGACCACTGTATCACAAGCTCGTATTTCGTCATGGACGAATAAAACTGTGTCGTCCTATAAAAAAAGTGTTTCCTCCTGCGATGAACCTGTCGATACATCTCTTGTAGCTCATCGTATCAGCTTAAGAGGAGTAAAAACTGCTCTGAAAAGGTAGCTATGAACATGAGAAAGTCGCTTTCCAGAGAATCCGCTTCCTGAAGGAATGAAATCTGATATGACGCCTAGCATGCTGATATGAAGCATACGTGACATATTCTCAGGGCAGTGCTAAGTGTCACTGGCCAATCAATTGGCGTGATGGTATAAGGGCTTCAGACATTCGTCACCATAGCGACAGTTCGCAGTGTTGAGTGAACCTATGAAAGGGAACTGCAGCTTTTTCTATGCGGTTTGGCTGTTCATCCACACGCAAAAGCAGTATCCGGTTACTGAAACAGGACTTTTTTGAAAACTCCGGCCGGGGTGAAGATTTTAAGAAAATCCGGTTGCAGCATTGTCATGTAGATGGTGAAACCGGAGATTTTGACTTGTAAAGTTGAAGTGTGCGTCGTTCTCTCCTTTGTTTGACCTCAGATTGTGCGGCATTATCTCTTTTGTTTACATGAGTTGAGTCCATGCAATGGCAGACGTAGCTTTTAATAACTCTGCTAACAGCGCTTATCACATGTATACAGATACATGTGCAGTTATCTCATTGTATTGCAGAACAGAGGCACCAGAATGCAATAATACAAAATAAGTGTGTGAAGCTATTACAGTCCACTTGGGCCCTGCCCCCGTGTATACAGTTACCTGTTACTGAGTCCAAAGTAAAGGAACTTGTAGAAGGGTTTCACCAAGCCCATGGCATCCCTCAGTGCATCGGTGCCGTGGGTGGGACCCATTTGGAAATTAGGCAGCCAATCATAGCTTGGTTTTGCATTTTCATGTGGACAGAGATTTTTTTTTTTTTAAACGGAGGAGGACAAACTTTGGTTATAAAAATACATATGAAAAGTATGTGTGGACTAGGCCTAATTTTGATTTTGTGATTTCTAGACCTGGAAACATGATGGAAATCATTAAAATATTGAAACACCATGGGCATTTTAAAAACAAATAGGTTTTAACTGAACTATCCCAACTATCCCATTTTATTATTGTGCTAAGCTCTAAAATATTTTCACGGGTAGAAATTGAGTAAAATATATTTAAAAAACCTTATTCTTAATTCTTAATCCATATGTAGTAAATCACAAATGTGATGTAATGCATTGGTTAAAAGAGTGAGATACCTGAAGAACAGCACTTAAAATTTCTGGAAACCTGAAATTAAATTGCTCTCATTTTAATTATAGTTATTTTAGTTACTTATTTAAATCTATGGACACTCCTAGTATCTGATAAAGAACGTTTTGAAAACAATGCTTTGGTATTACAGTACTTCAATGGAGTAATTTTTGTGGATAGTTCACAAAAATTTTAATTATCACCCATTCCCATCATGTCATTCCAAACCTGTATGACTTTCTTTCTTCTGTGGAACACAATAGAAAATATTTTGAATTTTTTATCCATGCAATGAAAGTCAATGGGGTCCAAAACATGCATTTCATTGTATGCACAAAAACAGTTTAAATATTCTTCAAAATATTTTTGTGTTTAGCAGAAGAAAGCAAGTCATGCAAGTTTGGAACAACATGAGGGTGATTAAATAATAACTTTAATTTTATATGAACTATCCCAAAACTGAAAATAAAATGCTCAGACTCAGATTTAGAGTCCGCTTTATTGTCCCATTTAGAAAAACTATGATTGCAGCAAGGTGCCAGAGCACTAACCACCACATCCATGTACATATCAAATAAACTACTTCACCCATAAAATCATACATTATAAACAATAAAATTGCCCCAAACACACATTAAAATACCATACTCTATTTTAAATTCATACGCTATGTATACTAAGTACTCTCTCCTCCAGGCCTGAACAGTTTAGTAGCTTAATGGCCACAGTCACAAATTAATCTTTAGTTGTTTTTGTACTGCTTACAGGCACTCTAAAACTATTATGAAAAATCTCAGAAGGTTCAATCTGATCAACACCAATGATCTTGCCCTGAACCTTTATAAGGCTATTTACCTGTTTTTGTTAGTCAAACTTAGAGTACCATATCATGCCACAATACAAAAGGAAAGGACAGATTCAACTAATTGTTTGTAAAACAGTATCATCATAGGACATGCAAGCTCTCGGTGGAACCTTTTACAAACAGCCAAAACAACTCAACTTATTATCAATAACCACCCCTAAGTATTTGTGAGTGTCGACGATTTCAATGTCCAAACCTTTAATTGTCGTCATCAGAGGACTGGGTGGGGACCTCCTATATTCAATCACCATGTCCTTTGTTTTATTAACTTTAAGCTGAAGAGAAAATCGATCGCACCACGACAGGACCATGCCTCAGATCCTGTTCATGGAGAAGACTCACAATCACTCATCCACATACTTTATAATATAACTGTTCTCATACCTACTCAGACAATCATTGGTGTACATGGTAAACAAAAGAGGTGAAAGACAACAGCCTTGGGGTAAACCAGTGGAACAGTACTGAAAGCCAATATGACCACCATTGACACACCAAGGATGTTCTAATAGAAAATCCAAAATCCACTCAACAATATTGAGATCCAAGTTAAAAAAAGAAACCAAGTTTCTCTACCAACAAAAGGGGCCATACTGTATTAAAAGCCGAAGAAAAAACAATAAATAGTAGTCTAGCATGGGTCTTTGGCTTTTCCAAGTGTCTGAACAAACAATTTAACATTGTAAGGTTAGCATCCTCAACACCCCTGCCCTTCTGTAAAATTTCTCCCTTAACTACTTTCTCAAAACACTTCATAAGCATTCAACTAATAGCTATCGGCCTAAAATCATTGAGGTTCCTTGAAGCCCCAGGAACTATAATAGATTTCTTTCCAAATTTCTCTTTGTAACTTGAGGGAAAATATTATGAAATATCTCACACAATGTACGCAACACCCTTCCTCCAATATTATCTGGACCGGGACTTTTATTAGCGTGAACACACTGGAAAAGACCTTTAACCCTTTTCACGCTGACATTAAAGGCTTGACTGCTTGTAGTCTTTTGTTTTAAAACTATATCTGATATAAAATCATTATCATCAAAACTTAAATAAAATGTGTTCAGCTCATCAGCAAACTTCTTTGCTGAACTAAACCCATTCAGTTTAATATATCTACCCCTACCTTTCCAGGTCGATCTTAAATTATTACCACTTAATTGTTTCTCAATTTTATCCTTATTTTATTTTGTCCTCATTTAATTCCTTTAACCTTTTTCAATTCCCTAACAGTATTCAGATCACCCTCTTTAAATGCTGCCTGTTTTCTGTGCAGAAGGTCTTTTGTTTGGTTTGAGATCCATGGCTTATTATTTGGAAAATCTATAACCGTTTTGATAGGAATAATCATATCTGTACAGAAGGACACATAATCTCACACACCACTTCTGTGAGTTCCCCAATATATTCTGATGCAGCTTGGAAAACAGCCTTGTAAGGCCAATGATCTGACAAAGACAAAGTACCAAACGGTCAGTCAAATTACATTAAATTAAAATAGATCACTGTTGCGTTAACATTTCTATTTTAAAGTAAATAGATTACTGTTCTGTCTGGTCAGTCTGTATCCAATGTATACAAAAATAAAAGCTTCAATAGACAAAGTCAAACATGACACAGCATCTCATTTAATCTCAGCTTTGGTCTTGCATCAGTAGCATTAGGAGATACACAGTCAGTAACAACCTCAAACCCAATACAGCATATGACCTTCAGTGTCCTAGGAAAACTTTTTCTTTTTCTACTCAAACAAACTTGTTATGAGCATCTTTAGTTAGAGACTTTAATAACTCTTAACATGCTCCATTGTTATCACTAAAACAAAGCGGAGACACTGGCGAACAGAGCAGGACACAGAAACTTGTCTATCGATTTCTGCCCGAGACACTCTCTAATGGTCCTTTGGCATTAAAAAAAAAAAAACACACACATATATGGTCCTCAGGCCTCGCAATGACCTGCTTGATCAATGTGGCTGGCGCACAATAATTCATTACCCTCTCGGTCAGACGAGTGCTCCACATTCTTCAAGGCTTGTATTGAACTCTTAAGCCATGATAACTCCTGCTGCTCTTTTCTTTCATTAGAGACGACATACTTTCATTAGTCCCTCCACAGCAACCGGACTGGCAGAATGCATCTGTGTGCTGGTCCGAAGCGGACTGGCCTTTATGATGTCATAATTGGCTATTGGGTAAGGTTGATGATATGACTGTAGAGCTGCTCAGTGAAGGCCTGTAGAGAGAAGTGCTGCTGTACCCGCTCTCTGCCAGCCTGCCCCATGCGCTGCTTGAGTTTAGGGTCTGTAACAAACTTCTGCATTGCTTCGGAAAAGCACTCAGGTGTGGGTTCGCAGAGGAAGCCTGTTTCGTCATGGGCCACAGACTCAAGCGGTCCACCCGAGTTAACTGCAATAACGGGGCAACGCGAGTACATGGCTTCAATGGGTACAATGCCAAAATGTTCATTGCTGGGAGTGTACAGTACACAAGTGCTGCTATGCAGCAAAGACAGTTTCTGTCTGTCTGAAAAAGAGCGCAGAAAGGTGACGTGGTCCTCCAGGCCAAGAGAGACCACTAGCGAGCGCAGCTCTTCGTAGTGCTCTACATTCTCAACCACGCGTTCATCGTAACCCCCCGCCATTACGAGGTGCACGTGCTCCCATTCCCCTATAGGCAGACGCTCCTTCAGGGATGCTAATGCTTGCAGTGCCAATGGCAGGTTCTTTTTGCGCTCATAGCGGTTGATTGACAGAAAGAGGAAGCTCCGCCCTTCAGGGAGCAGACCGCTGAGGTCCTCTACTTCATCATTGAAAGCTGCCGAGTTCAGAGAGGGATAAAGGACATCGGTGTGGATCTCAGCTAGTTTGGGGAACGTCTGTTTGAAGACTCTTGCAGTGAACTGGCTGTTAACCAAAATTCGATCGGCCATGCCTGTGGTCAGTTCCTCAAACCAGTCGATGGGGCCACGATATAGGCGCTTTAGAGCAGAGCGGCGCTGAGTCAGTAGTTGGTCAGGGAAATGACAGTAGAATAGGACTTTCTTCCTGTGACGTGCCAAACGCAAAAAGGGAATGCATGCTGAAACCTGAAAATAGGAGATAAAATTAAACCTGGTGGTTTTGATGAGAACCAAAGACTTTAGATATACAAAGATGGTGCACACATATTACTTATTACTTATGAGTCAGAGAAAGTGTAGCGCTCAATATAGCGAAATAAGTTCTGCTTCTTAAAAAAAAAAAAAACAAACACGTCAGCAATTGGTAAAGTCATGTCACTGCAGCTGGCGTTAGAGACTAGCGCTTAGGACTGCATATGCACATTGGCTGGTCTAGCTTGTAAAATAAGCTTTTTTAAAATACTATTCGAGTATAAGAAACAACATTTATGGGACAGTTCATATCAGATTTTGTTGCTGATTTAAAATGTGTTATTTAAATGCGAGTTCGGCAAGCAGTTTTTGAGATTTCAGGATTCCCCCATTCAAGTAGATAAGACTTGGGTTGCATCCGAAATCGCATACTCTCTTGAATAGGTACTTATTTTGAGTAAAGTTCTATATAGTATGAATAGGTGTAGTATGAATGTCCTCTCCCATTGCCCTATGGGATAGTAAAGTGGGTCGTTTGGGTACTATTCGCCTACTCTTTTATGAATTCGGAAATACTTCTTTTGTCACATCCTGTTTTTTGCCTACTATATAGTAGGAAAGTATGCCATTTCGGGTGCAGCCTTGGTCTTGTATGCACAAAATAGCTGCCCGGAGGTGTTGCAAATATGACCTCAGAGTGAACAGACTTTCCTTGAAAGGGATTTTGATGAGAACAGCTCTCTGGAATACTCAATTCTGACTGGCCAATCACAGCACTGTGTGGTCAAATGTTTCTCTATAATCCCTCAAATTTTATTTGACCAGTGTCTATAGCACTGCTGTGCTAGTTTCTATGTCTCTTGGCTTTTCTATAGCAACACCGAAGTCATAGGTTTGATGCCCAGGGAATGCATGAAGTCATTAGTGCAAGATTCTCCTCTTCATCTTGAAGTCTTCTGTTGGGTTTAATTTTGTGATGATGACTTGCATATGACGACTAATTATTACTTCCTGGTTCAAATATTCATATATGGTTTTTATAGCATATTTTATATTCATTTATGATTTTTTATGGCATGTTCAGTTCCCAAACAACTTACAGTTATGTATAAGCTAAATATTTTCATTTAACAATAACATTACATTTTACAATAAACAAAAAGGTCATTAGTACCTTTCTTTCATTTTACTCCAGGTTCTTGTCTTATTTTGAGTCATACTTGACCAATTCAGTTGTTAAAGTTTATCTAGAGACTCACTCTGACCTGGGGTGCGTTTCCCATGCAACAACGTAACTCGCTGCTTAGTACGATGCCATACTACCATAGTACGACGCATCGTTGAAGAAATACTTTGTTCAACCACGTTGGTTAATGATGTCACGCAGGCGGTAGAGTAATGACTTCTTTTAATGAATTTGTTAAAGATCGAATTCAATCTACGTTTTTTTGCTATAAATTAGGGACATGGCATCTAAGGAGTAATTCTAATTTTTCCCCAGTTACCTTGCTTCATTCAATCATAGGCTCATTCTGACGTACTAGAGCACATACACACATGCGCGCTCTTCAAAAACGGTGTTTAAAATCTTTTGACAAATTAAAAGGTGTAAATTACATTTGTATGTATTTAAAATGAATGTCAACCTGCTTATTTTGCTCAAGATAAGGATTTATTAAGTCCACATGTCATGCAAACAAAAAACTATGCTTCTAACCACAAGTCAAGAGATGCCGTTCCAACCACTCAACTTTGCGATGCTGTTTGCAAATGTTCGTTGGAACTATGGTTTCGGGGGAACACCCGAGTCATGAACTATGCTGATAACGACGGACCTTGAGACCATAGTTGTCTAACGATGCTTTTGGGAAATGCACCACTGATCATTGAATCAATGAGTTGTTGAATAGAGAACAGCTGCAGATTAGTCAGATCCTGTGCGATGATATCTAGATATCTTCAGTTTAAAACAACAATGAATGAGGTGTTTTTATGAAATATAGCGGAGTAAAAAGTCACATATTATGCATGGTAATGTAATAAAGTAAAAGTTTCTTAAAATGAAAATAAAATACAGATACTTGAAAAATAATTACAGTAAGTACAAATACTCTGTAATTGTAGTATAGTTGAAATCTATAAAATAAAAATAATTCTCTTTGCAACTAACTGAAATAACCAGGTTTAAGTTGAAGTACTAAAATGACTAAAACGAAAATAAAAATAAATTGAAGCTAAATAGAAATATAAAAATGATTCCTAAAACTTAGACTGAAAACATAAAAATAAATGGTATTTAAAAAAATAATAATACTACTATACATAGACAATACAAAAATAACACTGATAATTAGTAGTTAGATTTAGTAGCATCAGTAGTTACCTGATCACAGAAAATAACATCGAACTCCTCCCCACTAAAGAGCACAAGATAAAGAGTCAGGTAGATCATGCGCAGGTATGCACAGAGAGCATGGAAATAACCAAACACGCTGGTGGGCAGCCAGTCGCCCACACACACCACGGGCAGGTCAGGTGAGAGCGTCTCAGAGAAGCAGTGCTGGGGGTCATAGTGCGCCGTCCAGATCTGAACGTTGCAGCCACGAGATCGCAGAGCTACAGCTGCATCCACCACCAGACGCTCCGCTCCACCTATACCCAGATCAGGGTGCAGGAACACCACCCGAGCCATCCTGTCCTCACCAGAACCTGTTCAGTCAAAAGGAGGTCAAATGAGTTACACCTCATTTTTCAGGTCAACACAGAGTAACTCGATTTTCCAGTTACTGCTTTCCAGAAAACCTGGTAATTATTACACATATTTGCTTAGCTATGTAAATGGAAATATTTCATAGATTTCTATTTTTATACAGCTATACTATAACCCAATTCTCACTCTGATGATTAATCTAATCACATCTTAATCTTGATTACATCAAGTATCTCATGTCTCTGTGTTGTTGCAACAGGCCAGAGCGCGCACACGTCTCTGTGCACGTTCATGTGTCTATGACACTGGCTCACTGAGACTTATCTGTCATGAACTCTAATACCTTCTATTATTATTACAGTCCTACATCATTATTTAAGCAGATATCTATAAACAAGCGCGACAAGCCAAATCAGAATCGGGAAAACATCAATTCATGTTTATATACAATATGTCATATATACAGTACATAGTCTAGACTCAGTAAATACCCTGCTACATACTAAGTAGTAACAACATTGCACAGAGCACATAACATTTTCTTTACACAAACTTAAACTGTGCTTACAGTAAAAAAACGCTTACCTTTACCCTCGGCTGTCTGTATGAATGATCAAATATGGCTCAAAGTTCGCGATTTAGTGAAACTGGCTTCCTGTTTGAGCCAAAATGTCTGCCCTACTCTGTACACATCATCGATTACACGTGACACGTCACAGCACTCTGTCCTCCCCGCCTTTGAGTTTTCACAAAATACATTTTGAAGCTAAGCTGCATTCACTGATTTGATTTACCTTCATTATAGTGTATTTTAACGTTTTATATCAAATGACGTGTGCAAAAGCATCCAAATTGCGTTTAAAGTAACACGCAGGATCAAAGTTCCGGTCAGGCGCTCTACTGGCTCCTATGAGGGTCCTTTCGATGGCTGTCGTGGCCTTCTCAGCGATACGTCATCAATAGTCTTTCTCTTGTAGTTGTCTGGATCGGCTGGAGTTCAGTTATAGAGGCAGTCTCCTCGATTCATTATTTTTTACCCGCAATCTCGTGAAACATACAATATTAAACAAAATGGTAAGTTTCTTGATGCAGTTTTTTCGTAGCTGTGTAGCTTTATAATAAATGTTTTGCCCGCATTTACAGTTATATCTGGATTGCTAGCTGTCTAGCCTGTCATGCTCCGTAATAACGTACCGTTATTAGAATAGTCAAGTTATTTCCGCCATTTAATTGCCTAAGCTTATCAGATGTGAGTTTCAATTACTAGCTGTGGGGTTTTGAATAGTATTTAATCTCGTGCCAGAAGATTCATATGCAGTTTGTTGGGCTGGTTTGCTCACTAGCTGCAATCACCGTATTTGTTTGGGAGACGTGGCTCTTTTGGACCCCCACACCAGCTCTTCAGTCTAAATCTGGCCCACTCTTTTAGCATGAATGCTAACTTGTACGGTTTAATTCTATTTGGCATTATCTCACTATTATCTACAATTGAACATCTAGTGATCTATATCTTTTAATACGAATTTATTGTGCTGTCATATGAGTTCCATGAGCTATCAGCCATTTAAGATATCGGCTATAGCATTATTAATTAACTTCTTGTTCTTATTGCAGCATGTTATGCCGTAAAGATGGCACCGTTGGTGCCAGAAGGCATAATATTAAGTCAATCACTGTGCATTTGGTTTACCAAAGTCCTTTATTTGTCTGTCATCTCAGCCTGGACCCGCAGCTAGTGCAACAAATGTTGGGGCCTCCAGCCGTTCCCCGAGTAAGACCGTGGCCCCCCGCGCTGCCGGCACCTCAGCCAGACAGAGGTAAGCCCCTTACAACAGTTTAATTTGTGCTTCAATGCGCCAAGCTGGATCAAAGAGCTTTCTTAGTGTTTTTTGATTGAGTGATGTTGTATATTTGGCCCTTTATAAGTCACAGTTGACAATCATTAGGCTCTATTCAATGTTTGTCTTGTGAACATAATCAGGGTATGATTTAGTTGCTCACTGAACTGATAGTCAGGCTCTAGCTGGTCGGCATTTCATTGAATTTGAGTGTTTGATCATATCTGATGTATTAAAGCATATTTTCTTGTTGTCGATTCCCTCAGGAAAGCCCCTAGCAGTGGCGCACGCAGCGGAGGCAGATCCACGGCATCAGCTGGCACAGGAGGGATGTGGCGCTTTTACACTGAGGACTCACCGGGACTTAAAGTGTGAGTACTCACTCACACAGAAGAATTTAGAACTCTTTCTACTCAAAGAGAGAGCAAAATATAAAATGTATAATTTTTTTTTTGAAAGAAATTAATACTTGTATTCAGCAAGGATGCATTACGTTTATAAAAAATGACAGTAAAGACATTTATCATTACACAAGATTTCGATTTAAAACAAATGCTGTTTTTAAAAAAAATAAGCTTTTTATTCATCAAAGAATCCCAAAAAATGTTTTCCAAAGAAATATTAAGCAGCACAACTTCAGCTTTGCAATCATAGGAACAAATTATATTTTAAAATCTATAGTTGTTTTTTCGGGCATCCCAAGTTCGAGTTGCGGACCTTTCCCGATCCCGTCCCCCTCTCTCTCTCCCACCTTGCTTCCTGTCCACTCTGTACTATCCTAACATAATCAATAAATCAAATAATCAAAAAATCAATAAATCTAAAGAAAGAAAACGGATACTATAAATAGTCATATTTCACAGTAGTACTGTATTTTTGATCAAATAAATGCAGCCTTGGTGAACATATACTTGAATTTTTATATATATATATTTATATTTAATTACATTTATTTGTTTAGCAATAAATTACTGTATAAATAGTGCTGTTAGTACTGTTGGAGTAACATTATTATTATTCAGTTATTCAAATATATAATTGGCATGTTTTTAAAATAGACTGCAGAAAGGAAGCAATTTGAAAATTAAAAATGTGAAATTAAGATTTTTTTATTGTAATAAGAGAGAACTGATATGTAATATTCTCAAAGTCTTTAATTTTCTTTTTTATTGTTTGTTATTATGAATAACTGTTATTATGTTAAGTCATAACAATAAAACCACTAATGTTATGGAAATCATGCTAGACATATTTTTATTGCTTAATTTAAGGACAAAATAAGAAAAGGTTTTGATTTGAGGTACTTAATGTGCAAAGAACCAACACGCGCTCATTTTTAATTCATCCCCTCAGCTCAACAGGAAGTGACACGAAAGGGACGGGTTCTGAGAGGTTTAGCATTTATAAGGATAAACATGAAATTTTAACGACAGGAAATTGGCCTCATGGGCTCAACCTCCGTCTTTATTTGATGTCTCCCCTGCCGTTTCCCCTCCTACAGCTGTGTGCGTGTGTGTGCCTGTATTTACAGCCGTTCTCTCAATGCAACTAACTTCTGTTATAGTGTGTTCACCTATGGCAATTTCTCCTTTTTAAAAAGCTGTTCTAGATTTGTAATGTTACATCTGTTCATTCTGTATGTACGAATTAGCCGAGCATGTCAGAATGGATTTGAGTGTGCGTGGTTACAGTGGCTGTATTTACAGTCAAGAGTCTCTTAGAGTAAGAGAGTCTGGAGTTATGTGTGTGAAGTATTTTTCACTCTTTAGATTTTGTGTGTGTGTCTGTGTGTTTTGAGCTTAATTAAAGTTCCGTTGGAAAAGGTCACATCAATTAAAGCCTGAGGGGTGGGCCTTCAGTCGGCATGGTTACGCAGCTGCCTAGCGACTCAGGGGATGGTCAGTTCCTGCTTTAATAAAGCTCCACATTTTCCATCTAGCTCGTTAACAGTATCCTACTAGCCAGCATTTAGAATCCTAATTACCGAATTACGATCACATGATCAAGACGAGCAGTCCTGATTGGCCCATAGGGAGGAAGTTTGTGCCAAACTTTTTATTTAAACTCCTTGTATTGTAATCAAGGATCTTCTGAAATTTGATAATTAGTTACGGAGTTTAGTTTGTCTGTCCTCCACAAAGTGGTCCTTGTCCAAAAAAAAAAAATCATAATGAAATCTGGCAGTAATACATCTATTTCTCTTTCCCCCCTTCTTGCAGTGGCCCAGTACCTGTTTTGGTGATGAGTCTGCTCTTCATCGCATCTGTATTCATGCTGCACATCTGGGGAAAGTACACACGCTCCTAAACCCGCATGACCTTTGGACTCTGACCCTGAAGCCTGCCGCCAAATCTTAAGCCATTGGACTTGGACCAAACTCTGACCATCGACACCTTTTTCTTTATTAACCTCCATTTCAAGGGGTTTTCACCCCCACTCAAGTTTACCCAGCCACTACAACCATTTGGTAATTTAAAAACCCTCAACATCCTCCTCCCACCATCTTTTTTTTTTGTTTTTGTTAAACCTTTGTACAAACTAATATGTAAAATTGTACAATAAAATGCTGTCAAACATTTGTTACCATTGTTTTGTTTTTCTTTCATCTTCAGTTGGGGAAAAAAATCTGAGGGTCTGATTTGCATCACAGGGCATAATTAGCATATCTTCAGTCTGTGGGATAAGAAGTGGTTGTATGCAAATGTGCATTCCAGGCGTGCCGTTACTGTGCAAGCTGGTTCGGCTCCACCAGTCTCTGAATGTGATGTAATAGGTATGCTATTATCCCAATTCCACTGAGCCTGCAGTCATGTCCCATCAACACTAAATCAAGCGTCCCTGTGCAAAAACAAAATCTTGCCCTGCCCAGCTCACAAAATTATGCACAAAGGGAATTTAAAAAAATGTCTTTATATTTGGCTTTATATGAATTTATTTGCATGTTATATTTAACTGTGTGATAGGTGGCTTTGCCTTTAAATGTCACATCACATTCCTAATCTGTTGTAAATGGGTAGTTTCTAGAGAAAGTCTGTCTGTTTTTTTTTTTTTTTTTGGTCATAGAAATGCACCCCAGAAACCAGGAAATCTAAATGCATAGTTTCACTTCTGAGCTATTTACATGATAGTTTATAAAGTGGACAGGTTTAACTTGCAGCCTGTAATGGAGGGGACTGAGTTGAAGCTGGACATAAATGAGGAGTTGTAAAGGGCAGAGTTGTGTTTGAAGGAAAGCCAAAGCAAGTGGGTATTATAACTGTAGTGATTAGTAGAATTGTAAAATGCATGCTATATGAATTTATGAGGGACTCCATATGGTTTATCTTTTGGCTGAAAGATACATCTGCAGTAGCCTCAGTTTAACTCAAACTATCTGTTCATCAAACAGCTACATAAAATGTTCTATTTTTGTATATTTGGTGATCAACAGGGTATATAGAGCCTGGTAAAGATACTTTAGGCTTGTTCCTAGTCAAAACAAGCCAGTTCATGTCATTTACCTCAGTTCACGGCATATCAAATTTGCAAAAGGAATAGTTCACACACAAATGAATACCCATCAGAATTTCTATTCAAGATTGGGCTACATTGTTTCTGCTGGTAATATCCACAAACACACTTAAAACTTAAGATTGTAACCGCGTATTCATAGAACCGAACGTCAATCATAATCTTCACCCGAGAGCATAAACATTAGCCTGTAGGAGGCGCTGTGACACACTCTTACAAGTTAAACAGCCTCTCTGCGTCTGTGTGTGTGTGTGTGAGTTTGAGCCTGTGTTCTTCATTATTCATGTCCTAACTGAGAGTAAGGTTTCCCTCTGGTTCATTCTAATCCCAACAGCTAACAACACACTCCGAATTATTCAGCATCATCTTAAAAATGGATCCATATGGGCAAGGAGTGGTGCATTTGAGTGTGTGTGTGAGAGATTGCATGGCGTGTGTTTTGATTGTTGTCTACTGGGCTCTATGTGCTACTTTAGGCTGAGATCCAGTGTTTATGACAAATGCATTAACATTTGCATCTGCTCAGATACAAAAAAGAGTGATAATGTAAACGCACAGCAAATTTAAAGAACACCGTGTCTATTGTAAGGTAGCTACTTTAGATTTTTTAATATTTCAGTTAAAAAATATATATATTTTAATGTATTTTATTTGGTCATATGTTGCACCATTAGTGTATTTATGTATATATTTATTTTGGCACGGATATGTGCCCATTTGCATATTCAAGGACTAGAGGAAGTCACAATGAAAGGTTTTCAAATTTCTTTGAAATTTGAAAACGTGTTTAGGTGAGCATGCTCACACCTCGAGATTCAGAGTTTTTTCTGTTCATTTATTTTTCTTTTCTTTTTTTTTTTTTTTCTTGTAACCATTTCCTGAGCTCTAACCACTGCCTGTGTAGAGGGACAGCCCCGGAGAAAACACTCACAGATATCACCAACAACAGCTGCATGCAGAAGCTCATGCTTTCATACAGTTTTAAAAGGCCACATGGCTCATTTTCTATGCAGATACATTTCTTTCTTTCTCTTTCTTTCTTTCTTTCTTTCTTTCTTTCTTTCTTTCTTTCTTTCTTTCTTTCTTTCTTTCTTTCTTTCTTTCTTTCTTTCTTTCTTTCTTTCTTTCTTTCTTTCTTTCTTTCTTTCTTTCTTTCTTTCTTTCTTTCTTTCTCTCTCATACACATATAAACAGACTTTCTTTTTCCTCAGAGGACACACACTGTCAAACATTCACCCCTGTACTTCAGTGATATCACTTTCAAAACATTCTCTGTAAGTTTTTTTTATTATTATTATTATTTTTTAACTTGTTATAATTAAATATAGAATAAATATATTTCGAGAGAAGGGGGAAACCAGAAGTGTTGCGGATCTGTTTGGAAACCCCAGGTTGGCAGTGGCAAGTCAAGGTGGAAATGCAGGTTTAACTCACTTTCAGAGGATGTGGTTCAGGAAAGAGTGCAGTTTGTCCCCACCCCCAAAAGTTGGTATGGTGGACCCTTCCACTTGGGGAAATTCTGTGTAATACTGGAACAAGAAAGTTGGTCAGGTCTAAACAGGTTTAAACGGGGTCCAAAGCGCTTTGTGATCCGATGACTCAAACCACACTGAAATGCACATTACGACATCGCATTTGTAGTGTAAATGTTAATGTGTTGTTGATTACAAGTCCACCTACTCAACTGTCAGTCATCTATTGTGCTAAAATGGTTTTGAACATTGACGGTAATATATAAAATTTGGCGAAACACATACATATTCCTGGAACGCCACAGATGGATGATAATACCAGGTCTAAACAGGCCTGGTCATGCTTGTCTTAATCTGGTCACTTTACACCGTCGAAACGAAACACGATTCATACCTTGGATATTTCAGTAGCTATCTGAAATACAGGAATTGCAGAATGCTCAGCAACCCAGTTGTCACATATTACAGCAGAATCTGTGCCATGTCACTGTCATACTACGATATATGTGAAATAAAAACTGACAAGTGCGTCTTCTTGAAAGAGACATTTAGTGAGAGGACGACTGTAATAGC
Organism: Paracanthobrama guichenoti; assembly: GCA_018749465.1. NCBI lineage: Eukaryota > Metazoa > Chordata > Actinopteri > Cypriniformes > Gobionidae > Paracanthobrama > Paracanthobrama guichenoti. Next base: position 23,848,534 of record CM031958.1, read on the forward strand.
CCGGAGGTGATGACAGTGACATTTGCATAAGTAGAACAAGAGATAGTGCAGTGCAAGCCACTCCTTGTCTGTGGGAAGTGAGCCTCCTGCATTCTTAGATCTTTTCAAATGACTTAACATGAACTTCACCGTGATCTGTGCAAAGGAGTTTCACTGTTCTTAAGAAATTCATAATAATCTCAGTTACACTAAATATGTTAATAGTTTCCTGTATGTTAAAACATTTATCAAATGTCACTGAATAAGTATCTGATCTAGAGATACAAATCTTACAATATTTCTGCAAGATTACAAATTCTTCAAACTGTCACTAGGCTGTATCTAATTTCTAAAATAACTAAATAGCTGTAATAATTAATAAATATAAATCAGTTTTCTTTAAAATAGTTTTTTAGAATACTTGGCATGATGGTGATTACATAAAAATTGGGGACAGTGAATTATTTTTAGATTTATTTATGATTTAAATTTTTTTTATACATTTACACACTCTAAAAAATGCTGGGTTAAAAACAACCCAAGTTGGGTTGAAAATTGACTAACCCAGCGATTGGGTTGTTTTAAGCAAACATTTAACCCAACCGCTGGGTTAAAACAACCCATTTACTGGGTTAAAACAACCCAGTTGCTGGGTTAGTCCATTTTCAACCCAACTTGGGTTGTTTTTAACCCAGCATTTTTTAGAGTGCAGAGAAGGGAAACTTAAAAAGTCAGAAAATAAAAAATTTCAACACTTAAAATCAAATGAGTAGACAATAAAATGTTTAAATGTCATTACATCGCTTACAGTGCTATAGCATCCTTTCAAAGTCGAAATATTTTCATTAAAGTATTTTGTCTCTGTTTTGTCCTCTAATTGAAGAATCGCACATATAACAGAGACTTTGTGGTTATGACACCTTCACCCATTTATGGTTCAGACTGAATCTGTGATAAGTGTTTAAAGTCAAAAAGAAAGCTGATTGTTGGCCTCCATTAGTAATCTGTCTCTTTGATCTGTGTGCCTCTGATGTTTGGGTGTATTTCTGTTTCGGTCTCTGTCTCTGTCCATTTGTGCCTTGTGTGTGTGTGTGTGTGTCTGGCAGTGTAACTGGGCGTATGGCTCAATGAGTTTGAGCCGTATTGGAATTGCCTACTCTCCTCAGGGAGCCAGAGCGGACAACTGGTGTGGAATGGCGGGAGAAGAGCAGCAGCTTCAGGATGGTGGTGTGTGTGTGTGTAAGGAAGCGTGCTAGTAGAGTGCCTGGTTTTAATGGATCATATGGTTGATAAAGCGTGGAATGGAGAGACAGCCGCTATCGATTCTAAACTAAGGCTATACCAGGGCTATACTGAGGTCCTTTGAGACACACACACACACACACCAAGTGAGGAACACTATGTATCATTGCTGACATTGCTTATTTATAATGACAGAAATCTTTCTTCCTTTTGACATTTTGATATGGTCGTAACTGAATATTCAGTTCAGTGAGTCAGATGCTTATAAGTGTCAGATGCAGATAAGTGAAGGTTTCGTCATACTGATTTAAACTGATAACTCCCCATCTTTTTAAACTAACTGACTGAACTATTCATTAAAAGACCTGGCTCATAAGAGTAATTTGTTCATGAAGCAGACTATATTATTGATTCATTAAAATGGTTCAGTGTGCCAAATTTATTTGTCAGTTTTGGCCCTGTCTGACCAGGGCCCTTAGAGTCATCATCCTAGTTTTTCCATCTGTTATGGCACCCTTGAATCCAACACAATTTCATGGCAATTCTCAACAATTTTATGTTTTGGCAAATTGGTGGCTAATTCGTATGAATTTGTACAATCTCATTTGTACATTCTCATATGATCTGCTTACGCCCAGTAATGTTTTAGGGGTGGGGTTAGGGAACCTTCATGCTTACTTTTGAAACATATGACATATGAAATCGCCACCTTGTAAATTTGTTACAGTCTCCCGTGAGACTGCACCAGGGTATTGACAAGTCCCCCCCAATAATTGTAAATGGCCAAATTATATAAAAAATGTATTATTAGTAGTAATATGCATTGCCAAGGACTTCATTTGGACAACTTTAAAGGTGATTTTCTGAACTGCACCCTCAGATTCCAGATTTTCAAATAGTTGTCGCTCGGCCAAATATTGTCCTATCCTAACAAACCATACATCAATGGAAAGCTCATTTATTATTCAGTTCTCAATTTCCAAAAATGGACCCTTATAACTGGTTTTGTGGTCCAGGGTCACATATAGGCTATAATTAGACCTAGAACAACTTTTACCATTCTTATTTCTCCTTTATTCCCTTAAATCCCTTTTAATCATTTAATTATTAAATGTATTTAAATAAAAATGTTGGTGCCCCCCAATGTTCAAGACATGGTTACGGCCTTGGACTGCACTCTATGTTTTGATTTACTAAAAAGAGCTCTTTGCGCCACACTATTTGTTTTTATTGTATCACATTCAAACTATAAAATCTCATTCACATCTGAAGTAGAATATTTTTTCCCGTGGCGCCGAAGATTTAGTACATAGTGAAATTAATTGAACTATTCATTAAAAGAGTCTTTTGTCCGTGAATCTGACTACCTGGTGTACACATGAATTCACATGTTAATACTCTCTAAAAGCAGAAATTGCATTACAGAGCCAAACAGAGGCCTGGTTTACATCCTAAACCAATAAAACTGTTTAGCGAATGGCAGTTTTGATCAGTCAATCATTAATGAGGAAGAACCAGCCACCGTGTGAGCAGGAGAGCAGAAGAACAGACAGAAGACAAGCAAACGACCGTGAGCCAATGAGCTCAATATCATCATCTGATGCAAAGTGATAATGGTGTCATCACGTCTTCATTTTGAACAGTGGCACGTGGCCAAACGTCAGCTGGCACAGTGGTGGTTTAAACCAAACCAGGCTGATCATCTGGAACTGTTGTAACTCTGGATGGCTGACAGACAGTAAGTTGGACTAATGTGACTCTGTTGGCAGTGAGGAGTGAATACCCCCTACCTTTCTTTCTCTCTTCCTCTCGATTTGTCCACCGCTATCTTTTTCCAGGTTCAGACAGACAGAAATAGCAGTGTACGGAGTGCTGAGGAGGCAGCACCGCCAGCAGTGATGAAACAGTACGTGTGACTGCCGCTGGAATGCGTGTATGTATGAACGTGTGACCTGCTGAAGAATGCGCTACGTTCGTATGACGTTGGGGGGCACGAGGAGATCCCAAGTCACAGATTAAAATGTTGCAGGCAAAGCGGCCAGTCTCCCCTCTTCCTATTACTGTATGTGCTTTCTAATATTAACCCCCCTCTCACCAGCACACATGTTCTGTCCCATCCCTGAGGTGGATGAGTGTGTGAGTGTTATTTTTAGGGCCTGCTTTTTTTCCACTACTGCATCCAGCATGCTCAAGGAGGCCGGTCAGGTGGTGAGACGTGAGAGGGGCTTGCCTAATGAGAGAGGGCCAAAGGCAAGACTAACAGACACTCAGCACTATTACACAAACACACATGCTATAAATCATCAAAGACCTCAGCAATTGTAACACATGCTTCTGTGGGGCCTGAATTAGCTCTCACAAGACAACACACACTCCCAATGTGCATTTCATGGGTAATAGAGCCAGACAGAGCATGTGTGAGTGGGTCATTTGCTTTTTGAGGCTGTACTACTGGTCAGCTGAGAATATATATTCTAATTTGTTGTAATTTGCTGATTTCATTTTATTAAAAACTGCTTGGTCATTTACTCACCCTCATGTTGCTTCAAACCCATTTAACTTTCTTTATTGGGACACAAATTGAGATATTTCACAGAATGTCCTGGCTGCTTTTCCATTCACTGAAGATAGGCTGTCATGCCCCAAACATGGACAAAAAGGCTAAAAATAAAAGCTGTTTCATGTCATCCAATGGCATGTGCAAATCATTAATTGATAGCACAATTGTATATTATCATAATTGTATTTTTTTAGAACACCCCCATAAATCTGTAATAAAATAAAATATAAATATTAGATGAAAAACTAAAATTAGAACTGAAATGCGATTAAATATACGAAAATTACTAAAACTAGAAATATAAAAAACTAAAACAATCCAAATTACTAAAAATAAAATTCCTAACCCTAATTTAAAAATATTAATAAATAATATAATCATACAGAAATTATACTAAAATATTAATTTACAACAAATCAAGACAAGTTCAAAAAAACTTTTTTCCTTGACATATCCTGTTCACGGTCTCTTTCTGCTGTTAGAGAGCATGATGACCAAAAAAACAAAACATGTTTTTGGGGAGAACTATTAAAAATGAGGAGAACTGCATAAAATGTTTGAGGAATTTGGCATTAAAACAGTGGAAACAACTCCCAAGTTCCAACTGAACGAATTGTTCTCTTTCTCTCAGCTTTCACATGTCTAAACAGACGTGACTGTTGTAATCCTTTAGGGACAGCAGGGAGATAGGGATTATGGAAGCATGAGTGTGCATGTGTGTTTTCTTGCTGTCCCAGCCAGCATCACCCTGTGATGTCACGGGGCAGGGGGTGGACACAGGACCAGGGTGTCACTGTCACGTCTCACACACACTCTGCACTGCTCTCTGTCCTTCCTCTCTCCTTGTCCACTGCAGTACAGTACATCTCTACTCATTTATCCCTCGTCTGTTTTCCGTGCACATTCTGGAAAGCTTACCACGTATAAAAGGGGACTACATTTAAATAAATCTGTCCCCCATTCCCCTTTATAGCACCAAAAGATCTTTTTTCACTCTATATATAAATGTTACATGATTGATGTGAGTGTATGATGCGATCTCACATGAACAAGCTTTTGTGTCTTGTGTTGTGAGTGTTTATCTAGGTCTTCAGTTGCTCACAAGAGCAGATGAAAGGACACTCTTAATTTTGTGTGTCATGGAAAATCAGTTTGATTCATCCACAGTCAGCAGTCAAAGCGTAGCTGGGGATATCAGACATGGTCTTGGCTGAATTCTTGTAAGATGAACATTTCAATGAGAACGTTGTCATTCAAATAAAAACTGCTTTTGAAATTTCCATCCGTCAAAGAATCCTGGAAAAAAATGTCATGTATCAAATGTATCATGCTTTTCACAAATATATTTCGAGTTTTAGATATTATCTGATTGATCTCATATCGGATGCATTTAGCTAAGAAATAACACGGTAGTAAAGCTTAAATACATACTTAATTACTTAATAACACTTTATTTTAGTGTCCATGTTATACATTACATGATGTAGTTACTTTAGTACTAAATATAAATTATGCATAATTACATGCAACTAACGTTAAACCAATGGGTAACACTTTAGTTTAGGGTCCAATTCTCATTATTTACTAGTAGTTTATTGGCATGCACATTACTAGGGTATTGGCTGTTAATTAGTACTTATTAAGCACATATTTAAGCCTTATTCTGCATGACCATATTCTACATCCCTTAATCCTACCCAATACCTAAACTAACAACTACTGTGCTAACTATTAATAAGCAGTAATTAGGAGTTTATTGAGGCAAAAGTCATAATAATAGTTAGTTAACAGTGAGAATTGGACCATAAAGTGTGACCCTTAAATGTATAAATTCACTGTAACAAGAACACCTTGAAATAAAGTGTAACTGAAATGTTTCTTGAGCAGCAAATCAGCATATTAGACTGATTTCTGAAGGATCATGTGACTATGAAGACTGGAGTAATGAGCTGAAAATGTAGCTTTGCCATCACAGGAATAAACTACATTTTAAAATATATATAAATAGAAAACAGTTTTAAAATATTTTACAATATTACTGCTTTTACTGTATTCTGGAATGTTACTGTAAGTTTGGAATACTGTCCAGTTTTCAAATTTAAGTCTATTCAAAACTGACCCCAGTGAAAAAAAAAAACCTATACCAAAATGTATTTGAAATATATTTATTTCATACTATGTATACAAATCCATTAACATATTTACTGACATATCGCTTGAGACTTACTGATACAAATTCCTTGCCACCTTTGCCTCTTGTTGCTTTTGGCTATTTGGTTTGCTTATTTGGGGACACTAAATATTCAACTAAATTACTGAGCCCGAATTGTCACTATATGATAATTGAAATGAGCTAGATGACATCACCGTTTTTCTCCAGAGCAGTTGTACAGCCGAATCAAATTCTGTTGCATTATTTGTTGCAACTGTGAAACAATCAGCATTGTAAAAAGTGCTATATAAATAAAGGTGACTTGACTTGATAAATGTTATAATTAAACTTTATTTGGAGTACTTTATTGCACAATGCACATTTCTTCATATTAAGCCTAAAATGTGTTTTAATATCACTCTTAGTAAGGACAGTATGATCACTGTATAATATCAGTCTTAAATGCAAGTGTACCTAAAGTACACTTGCAATAGTTCCACTTAAGCACAATCAGTTCGATTTGTTGGACCTCAGCACTATTTCTGGATAAAGTATATTAAGTACAAAATTAGTTGTTCCAATTATAGCAGACTTTAAGTATACCGATTTAGTATACCAAAAGTACAATTGCAGGGTACTTACACTAAGTACATAAATATGTAAATGTGCTTGTAGTATACTTAGCATAAAATAAATGTATTTCAAATACATTTTAGTATATTTATTTTTTCACTAGGAGAGTCATACCTCAAACATTAATTTAGCAGCTGCTGTGTTTTTCATATATATATATATATATATATATATATATATATATATATATATATATATATATATATATATATATATATATAATTCAGAACGTGCGTGAGGAGGGTGGATCTATGTTCCTTAGTCAAATCACACGCATACATGTATATGAATTTAGAAGCTGCTGTGTTTTTCAGAAGCATAAGTATCTAACATTTTGCTAACTAAGGACCACAGTGCTTATCTGGTCCATCAAGTATGTAAACACACTCTTGTGTTAGTTGTAGTCTTTATTTAGAAACTTGCTAGCATGTTAACATACATTTTTAAAAGCACAACTGCTTCAAAATTTACGCTAGAGGTATATTAATTGTGCTGCAGAACAAAAGTGAAAGTGTCTTAAACATAAATTGAAAACAGCTATTCCTAAAACCCTTTGTCAGTAAAGATAACTGCTACTCTAAAAATGTCTGTAGACCTGACTGACCAACTTGCATACAAAACTGCGTCTATAACGATGGATGGACATGTATGAGTGTGATTTGCCTATGAACATAGATGCACCCTTCTCACGCACTTTCTGAATTATTCAGTCTAAAATTTTTATATTTTGTAGAAACAGTTTTGCAGACTTTGAGTCAGCTTTGCTTCTGGCCCATTATTCTGGGCAGACCTTCTGCAGGTTCTTCAGACTCAAATTATGCTTGTCAGCCACAATGTTGGATTGAGATCAGAGCATTGACTGATATTGCATGGCTTTCAAGTGTTTGGGATCACTGTCCTGAAAGGCTTTCTCCAAAACTTCAGGGTTTTTTTAGGCTCTTGCAGTATTATCATGCAATTCCATTTTGTCTTTTTTTTTAAATATTTCCATTCTCTTGTTTCTAAGTCAAAGTGTCTGCATTGTTGATCTCTTGACTTTTAACCACAAAATCTTTTCCCACATCACAACTGGGCCACTATAATGCTTTCTGGCAAACTATAGACAAGCTTGCCGTTTGGTTGTTTTGGAGTTACTTGTTCTTAAGTTCAACCCTTCCATACAAACCAGTGTTCTCCAGAGCTCTTGACATGGTTCACTAGTATTTGTTCTCAGATGCTGGGCTCTATGGCACCTTCATCGTGACTGTTTATCTCGAAGAAAGTCTGGGTGGATCCTAACATCAAATGTCACTATTGTATTTGAAATGTAGACATAATACTTTTATCTACAATGAATTACAAATTAGAAATTCTGGATTTCTATGATCTACATATGTGCATTTTAAGATGTTCTGAAGGCCAAAAAATTAGATAACAATAGCTTGAAAACCATGTCAGTGGGCAGATATGACTGATATAGTTTTTCCATTTTAGTCAGTGAAGAAAGTACTGATATTTATGTTTTATCAATCATTTTCGTAGACACGTTTATTTATTGAAGGCTACCAGGAAACTAGGTAACTAAGTTTATTAAATTCATTAACAATATGCACACATTCATTTCTAATTTTATGATCTGAAAAAAGCTGAGCTTTTTCAATTTACTAAAGGCTACAAATGGAATTATATTAATTTACAATATGTACACATTCATTATTAATCTGATGCCTAATCTGAAGAAAACGGCTTTGTTATTATTTCTTGTTTGTTAAATACATTATGAATCACATTATAAATAGGCCTATTTTCAATTCAAAATGGAGAAATTAGACAAAAGTGTATTAATTTGCCTGAATATTTTTGTCATTTGTTTAACATTTCTGATTTAAAGCAGCAGCTGTCAAATATGAAATGTTTAGTTTAGATACTTACATATCTCACACTTGACGTCGAGTCACGCTGCTAAAATTCGCACTCAGCCTCATCAGTGTGTGAACATAAAGCCTGCCTATATTATGACATATATGATGACTAAAATATTATGGACATTGACAAGCAGCGACAGACCAATGAGGCTCAGATGAACGCACACACCTCTGCTTCTGACGTGCGCTCTGTTCGGCGCAGCTGCGGACTGAAGAACACGCTGATTAACACAGGCTAAAAGATGGGACGAAGCTGAAGCCTCTCGCCAGTTTCATATGCTTTAAAGGTTAATCACATATTTTTTAGGGGCTGAAGCCCCCCTAAAAAGGGCCTGGTGATGCTCATGATTGGTTGATGAATGGAAAAGAAGGCAGGGTCTCCAGCGCAGATGCAGCGCAATGGTCAAATTGTGTTTCAGGCTTTAAAATTTCACTGCAAAACTAGCATTTGTTGAAACCAAGCTCCCAAAATGACTTGTTTTCTACTTCAATTTGTGACGTCACAATGTGATATACATTTGCAATGGACCATTTTCCACAAATACAAAGTTCTGTCATGAAACTCTAGATGGTGCAGGCTGATAGGTCCTTGACTCAATTTGTAACGATAACATTGTTATCTACATAGCGCAGCTGATTGGTTGCTGTGGCATCAGCAACCAATGAGCTTGCTGCTCAAACATTCAAATACTTGGCATTGTTTGCTGTTAGCAGTCTGCCACACACTTTCAGAAACCCTCCACCATCCCCAGCTCCACCTGTATAGGTCCTACAGGGTTAATTGTATGTTATATGTGCAGCAGCAGCATGTCTTACATGCTCACTGCAATGTCTGGGAATGTACTGACAGGAGTAAGTCTCAGTACTTGCTCTGCAGCAGCGTAGCAGATCTATTCCACCAAGATCAAATACATTAACATTGCCACATCCATTAGCATGCCAATCTCTCCGAGAGTTGTCATGACAGAACAACATTTCAACTCCTTTACATGTGTGTGTGTGAGTGAGTGTGTGTCTGTAACAGCTAATAATCAGCTAGTAATAGTATAAGCTTGCATTGCTAAAGCCATTCACACATTGTTATATTCACTAATAATCTACACACTTCGTTTTAGATCAGAAGCATTCTTGTTTTATGGGAAAGCCTTTGATATTCACATTTCAAATAATAAACTGTTCGGTTTTAACCTCTAAAGCAGGCAGAGCCTTGCTAATCAAAGGACAAGTAAATTTAATGCAATTAACCTTGATCTCTGAATTAGGCCCATTATAATTCAAGTACAGAATGTTGTTTTCAGGGCTAAAATAAAACGGTGCTGGTCCCGTTCAGCTGAGAGGCGTGGTTGGTCAGGTGAGGTTGATTACTTTGATGTCTTGGCTGTAGGCAGCGGTGGAGGCTCTGGGGCGAGGAAAGGGAGGGGTACACTGAGCGGCCATCCTGAATGATTCATGCACGAAAGAAAAATGCAAACTCGCAGATTTAGCACACAGATATTTGTTCTTTTAAAAGATTGATGGCCTTGAGCGGGGAAAGAATGGGGTGAATAACTAATGTATATGTGTTTGTTTCTTCTGAATGTGCACATTAGAGAGGCAGCTGATAATATTTGTTTTTGAATATGCTAGTGAGCGTGCTTAACTGGCTAAGGAGTTGTGCGTGTGTGTTGGCCATTGATGCATAATTGAACTTTTCAGAGAACAGGTTGTAGTGGAGATTATTATATATTAATATATTTTTAGGTTAGAGACGTTTCGTGATTTGTTACTCTGTGGACAAAAAGGGGCCTCAACTAAAGCAGAATAATGTCTCTCTTCCTGCAAAACAGTTTGATTTAGTCTCACACTGACATCAATTGCTTCAATGCCTCAGTCAGCAGATATTAAACCTGTGCTGTTCGTTCAAACTAAATTGTTTTACATGAAACCTGTGTGTCCGGATGTTTTAAATCACCACTCGTGTTTCACTTTCACAGTGTTGCTAAAGATAAATGTTACTTTGTACAATCTTCATATTACACTCCTACACAGATGACAGAAAATGTACCTGCAATTGATGTCCTGTGGCAAATCATAGACCTTCATGGAATGGCGATTGACTGAGACCTGGACACACCAGTAAGTGGTGAGATATTTAGCTAAAAAAATGATTATGGCAGAAGAATAGCATAACTACTTCGGTACCGTGCATTTTATTGTGGACGTCATTTTCAAATGTAGACATAGCCTAAGTGGTATTTTGTCAGCAAAAACAGTTCAAACTTTCTTCATAATATCTTTGTGTTCCATACGGTCAAACAGGTTTGGAACGACATGAGGGTGAATAAATGATGACAGAATGTTTGAGTGAACAAACTTTTAAAGTGAACTATCCCTTTAACATGTCAAAACAGCATGTCAGACTGTCTGTATGTACGTTCACCTGAAGCTGCACTCTTCAAACCTTTGTTCCACTACAGAAGACATTTTTAAAATAGCTTGGTAAGACTTAATTGAATAAATTCTAATCTAATTTAATTATGTTCAGCCCTGCAGAGGGACTATATCATCAAAAGTGCTCAGCCCTGAAGATCACGAGAGCCCCTCGCACACAAGCTCCTGCGTGTGAAGGAACTTGGTTGGGATTATTAAGAGACACAGATGACATGCTAGACCTGTCTGACTGGTACTACACATTCTCTCACCCTTCTGCCCTGCGTGGAACTCACAAACAATGCACACACACTACTAGGGATGTGCAATAGTAGGCTTAATATATTTTCATCACCTTGTGCGTTGTACACACAGCTACAGGAAAACAAAAACTGTGTCGAGTGTGTGATTCTAGGTTGATGCTCGTGTGGAAAGCTGGCGGTTGTCCTGGGTTTATCAGTGCATGCGTCCGGAACGTGTCACCTCATGATGGGGTCTCCCCGCCTATAAAATATGCATTACATACAGGATAACATGGAAAGAGCGTGGCAGCATAACACACACACACACACACACTCAGACTGGGACAACAATTGGGTTTTGCACCATTGAGCATGAGCCCTGCGAACACAGGCACACACATACACACACACACATACACACATGCACAGAAGTGAGATTATCTAAAGGGCTGGTGAGAAGGTATATCCTCGCTATCTTGATTTGCGGTATCTGTTACATTTTAGTAAACAAATATGGGGGATCATACAGTGGTGGTAACATAAGACACAACAGCACTTTAATTTGATGATGAATGTGTAATGTGTGTGTGTGTATTTGATATGAAGGATTAAGCAAACTTTTGGTCTCATCAGGTTTCCACAAATATGTGCATAGCCAAGATTACAAATGCAATTAGCAGTTAGGTGCTGTCACATTTACCGTTATTTGACAAAGTTTCGCAGGCGAAATCCAGTTATTTCAATAGGAATCCACTTGATCGCGAATTCCATTCCCCACGCAGGTTTCGCATTGGCTTCAAGTTAGCCACACAAATTCGCCACGTTGGCCAAAAGAGAGTGACTTCTGTGTAAGCTGTGTTTCATACATCATTACACTACTGATAATCAGTGTTGGGGGTAACTCATTACAAGTAACTTGAGTTACGTAATCAGATTACTTGTTCAAGTTCAAATTTACAACAAAATATCTGAGTTACTTTTTCAAAGAAGTGACGCAAGTTACTTTATTTTCCCCTTTATTGACTGACAGCTCTCCTGTCCCTATGTTGAGACAATTTGTAAGTGCAGAGGCGTTGTTTCATAATGATTACTGTAGTTCTAGACTAAATGTGAGATTGCATTTACTAATCTGTCTTGCACAAAAAAAGATTCAGTAGATGAATAAAATCAGTGAAATGTAAAATTAGAATACTATGCAAACCTCCAATAATTAAATTTGTTAAAACAAATATTTGTATGTATTTAGCCTCACTTTATTGACCAATGTACTTGCCTAGGCCAGGTGAAAAAAGTAACGCAAAAGTAATGTAACATTACTGATTTTTTGTCAAAAGTAATGTAACATTACTTTTCCTAAAAAGTAACTAAGTAACGCAATTAGTTACTTTTTTAAGGGAGTAACGCAATATTGTAATCCATTACTTTTCAAAGTAACTTTCCCCAACACTGTTGACAACTGACTTTTTTTTTCCTAAGTAAACATACATTCTTATTTAATTAAAATCACTGGCTGATCACCTACGTAAAGCTATTAGTACTTGCAGCTCTTGTGGGGTGTTCCTGGTCTGCAGTGGTTTGTATCTATCAAAAGTGGTCCAAGGAAGGAACAGTGGAGAACCAACGACAGGGTCATGGGTGGCCAAGGCTCATTGATGCACGTAGGGAGTGAAGGCTGGCCCTTGTGGGGGCAAGCTACTGTAGCTCAAATTGCACATGGCACCAGGATGCACTATGGGAAGAAGGCAAGCCGGCAGAGGCAGTGTGATGCTTTGGGCAATGTTCTGCTGGGAAACTTTGGGTCCTGCCATCCACGTGGATGTAACTTTGACACATACCACCTACCTAAGCATTGTTACAGACCACGTACACCCTTTCATGGAAATGGTATTCCCTGGTGGCTGTGGCTATTTCAGCAGGATAATGCGCCTTCCGCAAAGCAAAAAATGCTTCAGGAATGGTTTGAGGAGCACAACAACGAGTTTGAGGTGTTGACTTGGCCTCCAAATTCCCCAGATCTCAATCCAATTGCGCATCTGTGGGATGTACTGAACAAACAAGTCCAATCCATGGAGGACCCACCTCGCAACTTACAGGACTTAAAGATGCTGCTAACATCTTAGTGCCAGATGCCACAGCACACCTTCAGGGGTCTAGTGGAGTCCCTGCCTCGACGGGTCAGGGTTGTTTTGGCAGCAAAAGGGGTACCAACACAATATTAGGTCTTAATGTTATGCCTGATCGTTGTATAAAGAACATATTAATGCCTTATTCTGCATGACCATATTTTACATCCCTTAATCCTACCCAATACCTAAACGTAACAACTACTGTGCTAACTATTAATAAGCAGTAATTGAGTTTATTGAGGCAAAAGTTGTAGTTAATAGTGAGAACTGGACCCTAATCTAAAGTGTTAAAAAAGATGACCATGATAAAAAAACTTTACAGTGCACACTTGGCAGTATAACATGTTTTGTTGTCTTTCTGTCAATCTTTGTTTAATGGCTAACAGCAAGTTAGTAAATAATTATGCTATTAATGGGAACCATTTTCATAATAAAACATCACCTAACAAGAACATGCACATTTAATCACATGCAGAAAGTTCCAACTTTTTCCAAACATCGTACAGCACTCGGAATAACTGTGTGGCTTTCCAGTTGTGGGAGAGCAATATGATGTGCGTGTTATATAATTCTCCTATTTACATAGTATCCCATAATGCACCACCCCTGAGAGTTACATTGCACTGCAGTGCAGGTTGCACACGTCATTATGTCATCCATGCAGCATGATCCAGGCTGAATGACATCGGAGAAGCGCTCACGGCTGACCACGCCTTCGCAGACATATGACCCTTAACCCAGACAAATCTTGACCACTGCACATTAGGGACAGATGGAATGCAGTAATTCGCTGCCAGAAACTTCAAAGTGTGTGTATGTGTGTGTCTGTTTGCGTCTTTGTCAGAGAGATGATGCTGGACTGTGAGGTCACAGCTGTGCTGGTCAACAAGCTCCGCCTACAGCAGCTGTCTCAGGTCCCCGTGAGACAAATGGGAAAAATCAGACTGTCTCTTGCAGATAAACACAGTCAAACAGACATGTACGCACAAACATACACACATACTTACCGCAGCACGTAGACTGCGCTGAGAAGGCAGCTGAATAATAATGTTTTCTGACGTGCACCAGCTTTCAATTCTCTCTTCCGACTTGATTTTACCCCGTAAACACCCTCCTTCAGACCAGAAGGGAACACGTCATCGCAGCATCACAGCAACTTGCTCACATACAGCACACGTTCACTAGGCCACTACAGTGACGCCCTATAGACCACAGTCTGGGCAGATGTCCATCTGACAACAGGAAGTCTCCTTGGCCTGAGAGTTTTCTCATTGTTTCATTTTTTTTGTTAGCTTTCAGTCTTTCTCTTGAAGGCCATTACAAATGACCTCAGCCTGCGTGAAAGCCACAAAGCCTATTTACATGTGGTTTTCTAGCATTTCACCAAAAGTACACAGTTTAAAAAAAAAAAATCGAATTGTATAATTTGTGCACCACTAGCATCACTGACTGGTCAGGATGCTAAAAGATAAGGAGCCATGGTTGTTACACGTTTGGAGGAAATCAACCTAGAAATGGCTTTAATTCAAAAATATTAATATTACTCAATATTATTGATCTGACTGTATGCTGTTGCATGAGAACTGAACTGAGATGGACGATGAAATGAACTAATTTAATAATTGATGATCATTACAATGGAACTAAATCATCACCGAACTGACTTCAGCTGAACAACAGCCGATATACATCATTTTCATGTTATCACTGTAAAGCTGCTTTGAAACAATCTGTATTGTATAAAGCACTATATTAAGGTGACTTGACTTTAAAATGGTTACTTATAATTATATTTGCATATGGGATAGAATAAATAAAAAAATACACACTTATGTCTCTGAATATTTAGCTAGGTTAGAAAATAAAATACACTTTAATAGATTTGAGTGTCTAAAAGCAAAAACTTACAGAGCCACAGTTTTTACACTTTTTGTGTAATTTTAGCCTTAATAATTATAGTTCAATCATGACAACTCTCAGAATAGTTTTAGCTAGAGATGCAAAAATTGCTATTTTCTTGGTCAATTCCGGCCAACAAAAATCTACTTTTCTTCAATGCAAAATTTTTTTTCATTAAAAAACAAGTAAAAAGTCAGTAATAAAATAAGGATAAATAAACAAATTGCAAACAACAGCACAAATAAATGTAAGAATAGAGATATGAAATAAACATGGCTTTAAGTTTTTCAGGTGGGTCTAACAGTATATTGAGGTAATAAATGCTACAGAAATTAAAGTAATCAAATGTAAAATAACACTAGATAGTCTTATAAAACTTATTCCCATCTTTATGCCCATCTTTAGGCAAATGAAGCCGTTGAATGTGACGCAACTATTCAATAGAAGTAGAGTGCATGGAGACTGGGTCTCTTGAGGGTCTTTTGTTTTTAATTTCCTGCTGGCTCAAAACCACGGCCATAGCGATAAACTTGAGGAACGCCCATCAACATACAAATGAGGGGAAGCGTCGCAACACCATGCTTCAGTCGTGTCGCAAAAGTGGATCCGTACCATTACGCTGCATTCACATGGGGTGTCAATGCTTGACGGAGGGCGTGTCTGAAGCTTGGTGCTGACACGACCGTCACTGTGACAACAGCCAATCACATTACTTTTCTGGTGTTGCATGGACGCAATTGGCTAGCGTCTGCGCTAGCATATTAGCATAGGCGATCTGATTGGCTGACGCCTGTTCTGGCGCTTGAAAAGTTGAACAGTTTTCAACTTCTGCCACAAACAACGCAAGTGACATGACACAACAGAACCCACAATTCAGTTAGGCAACGCATGACATCACCCATTCAAAGTAAATGAGAAGTATTAATGCAGACGGCCCGTGTGAATGCACCGTTATAGATCAGTGGTGCGTACGCTTTTGGTGTGACCACAAAACCTTCGGGAATGACTAAAATTATGGGCAATACAAGCACTATTTAACAGGAGCGAATGAGACGAGTGAGTAAGAAGATGTGGGTGTGTGTCACTTCACCATCAGAGAGAAGAGCTGATGTTATTGCCAACAAAACAGACCGGCTCAGAAACGGAAAGACGTGAGACTGAACGTGAGACTGATCATGTGTAAAATCATCTGATTCCCATCCCTGGCCGGTCGATCGGTGCATCTCTAGTTTTAGCATGTTATTGAATATGGCAATGTTAATGTATTTGGTATTGACAGACTAAATATTCAACGCTGCTTCTGCTTCTGCTGTTGATTATTGTTGCTACTGCTGCAAAGCAAATATAGACTTGCTGCTAATAGATACAGACACACTGCTGTGAGCATGTAAGAGCTGCTGCCGCACGAATAGACATGTATATGTCCGTAGCACATCTAGGCAGGTGGAGCTGGGGGAAGGGGAGGGAGAGAAAAGAGTGTCAAGTCTGATTATTTCACTACACGATTATGTACTGATTATTTAACTACTCTCAAAATGCAAAATATTGTCTGTCTGTATGTACTGAATGTATGTACATTTACGTTAGATGGGCCGTGAATCTTTGCTGGACAAGAATCCTGATTATTGGACGCAGTTCAGCAAGTGTCAGCACGTCTCTGTCACTGTTTGCTTGTGTGGAAGAGTTTTCTAAGGGAAGGTAAAAGGCCACACTCATGTGGCCGAATCTGTTTGAACAGCAACAAAAGACCGCCTACTGATCTAATATGTAAACATTATGGGATGCCCACTAGCCATTGTCGGCTGAAGATCCAAGTTTGGTTTGAAGACGCAAAACATACCAAAGCACAATGTTCTCTCACCATTCCTGATTTCTAACACACATCTGCATCAGAGCAGAAATGAAAGCTGATGCTCTCTGTATGTTTTTCCGTCATCTCTACACTGTAAAAAATATTGTTGGTTTAACTTGAAAAAGTAAGTAACCTGGTTGCCTTAAAATGTTGAGTTCACTGAAATTAAAATTTTTGTTAATTCAATGAAGGAAATGGATTTAATAAATAGAAACTCAAAATATTATTGTATCTGAACCACATAAATAAAACTTTTTTTTTTTTTGTGATAAATCATGAAAATAGCACAATTTGGCATATTTCACTGCATTATAACAAATAAAACACAATTACGCAATATGCTTACAAAATCTTTTAATACTATTTGAATAAAGGGTGATGTCAATTCTCAAAAATATTCATTGTATTAACTCAAATTTTTAATTTCAATGAACTCAAAATTTTAAGGCAACCAGGTAACTTACTTTTTAAATATTTTTTTACAGTGTAGGCACGTTCATATGTGATTTACTTGAGCTTATTTCATCCATTAGCTCGAAAGATCTGAAAAACCCATACATTTATCCACACATAGACCCCTCTACTCAGAAATCAGGTAAGAAGGTGATTGAAAGTGGACAAAAGAAACAGGCCACATCTCTGTGATGTTGCTTCTTGTTGACAATACAGCTAAGGCTGTGCTTCTTACTTCAGGACAAGTGGGTGACAAAAAACAACAACTTTTCAGTTAATGCAAATGATCTAAAAATGTCTGTGACATCAAACCAAATGTGTTATTAATCATGTTAAAAGCTATAGTTATAAACATGCCAAAAGCTTCACTAACTTGCTCAGCAAGATTCTTTTCAAACTGTTGTCTTGCCATGACATTCATCAATCTGGAAAAGAGAAATGTCTAGCACAAACAGTAGAGCAGGGTCAGGCTCTAGGTCAGAATGCCAAGGTCATGGGTTTGAGTCCTAGGGAATGCATGAACTTACAAAATCTATAGCTTGAAAGCAAAGCAAGATGCCTCTGGCAAAGCTTAAAATGTAAAACACATATTTGCAGTGAAATCCAACTTGCACAGCTAAAATGTTTGCGTTCATTTACTTGAGTACATGAGTACATGTCTTGGGCCTTAGATTCAGATATCAAATGGCCCATCACAAAGTTTATATTTGTGATAGCAGCCTGTGTTTGATTGAAACGGGAAGCTCTAGTTCCACATTGTGCCACAGCTGTTTCCCTGTAGGCAGTAAGTATAATTGTGTGTGAGAGAGAGAGAATGAGACAGAGGAAGAAGAGGTGAGAAACAGTGATAGTCTTGGAGAGTTATGTGGTGTTGGATATTGTTTTGCTCATTGCTCTGGTAATGTACTCATCAATAATGGATCAAAATGTTTTGTCTAAACAAATCCTCTCAAATGTACTTTTCATGTTTGGCTGTCTCCTGTAACATGTGACCCTTGTAATACAGACATCTTCTGTTACATGATACACACAGACCCAGACATACACAGACTCAAGACATTTAAAGCACTGTTTAAATCTGATATTAAGAAGCATTTTTGCCAATCTGATCACAAGTGGATGATGCTTAAAGGAGTAGTTCACTTTAAAATGAAAATGACCCCATGATTTACTCACCCTCAAACCATCCTAGGTGTATATGACTTTCTTCTTTCTGATGAACACAATCTGAGTTATATTACTAAATATCCTGACGCTTCCAATCTGTATAATGGCAGTGACGAGGTCCATTGACCTGAAGCTCAAAAAAGCACATCCATCCATAATAAACATCCACACAGCTCCAGGGGGTTAATAAAGGCCTTCTGAAGCGAATAGATTGGGTTTTTGTAAAAAACAAAAACAAATATATATTGTATACAGTAAAATATCTAGCATCCGCCTGACCACCTTCTGTATTCAACTTACGCAGAAAGTGTAAAGCCTCTCGCAGTTCAAAACGCTCTAGTGATACGCCGCGCCAGTTACGCTTTATTCGTAAGTTGAATACGGAAGGTATAGATATAGATGTACTTTATAAAGTTTTAAAGCTGCGTTTATTATGGATGGATGTGCTTTTTTGAGCTTCAAACTCCATGGACCCCGTCACTGCCATTATACAGATTGGAAGCGTCAGGATATTTAGTAATGTAATTCAGATTGTGTTCATCAGAAAGAAGAAAGTCATATACACCTAGGATGGCTTGAGGGTGAGTAAATCATGGGGTCATTTTCATTTTAAAGTGAATTATTCCTTTAATACAAATGTAATTGGGGTCTAAAACGTTTTGAGCTTATCCACTTTTGACCACTTCCAGAGGTAGTCAAAAACACATTAGACTGCATTGCTTTCATGGTGTAGAGATGCTCATGTGGTCGAATCTGTTCGAACAGCAACAAAAGACCGCCTATGATCTAATGTTTAAACATTATGGGACTTCCACTAGCCAGACGGGATTTAAACTTTGTCAGCTGAAGACCCGGATTTGATTTGAAGACGAAAAACACACCAAATGTTCTCTAACCATTCCTGATTTCTAACACATACTCATCTGCATCAGAGCAGAAATGAAAGCTGATGCTCTCCGTATGTTTTTCTGTCATCTCCGGGCACGTTCATATGTGATTTGCTTGAGCTTATTTCATCCATTAGCTTGAAAGATCTGAAAAAAGCCATCAATTTACCCACACATAGACCCCTCTACTCAGAAATCAGGAAATAAGTGATTGAAAGTGGACAAAATAAACAGATTTAAACACCAGGTGTAAACGGGTATGTGTCTGCCTTATGTGTCTGATCGACCAAAACACATCTTAATACCAAGTGTAAACGGGGCCTAAAAGTATTTTGCAAGCCCTTGTTCTTCAGTATCACAAAGGCTGCCAGGGTTTTGTTCACGGGCTACCGAAATTAATTACTATAATCACACACACACACAGACGTAATGGTTTTTATACTGTACAAACTGTATTACTCCCCTTACACTAACCCTACCCCTAAACCTCTCCATCACACAAAACTTTCTGTTTTCCAAAAATTCTCTAAAATTCTCTAATTCTCTATTTTCTCTAAATCCATTCAAATTCAAATTCATCTCATTCAAAAACATGTACACACACGGTCCATTATGCTGCTTGATACTGGTATTTGTTATCATATTATTAGAGAGGAAAAGGATGGGGCCAACACAGGTTATACTCCTCATGCCCTCTGGCTCAGGTGCTGATGTCCTTGTTGGTTTGCACATGCAAGTTCATTTATAAGCCCGAGCGTGAGTTTCGGAGTTTGCTAGTGTTCTCTCAAGTGTTCTCTCCCAGTGTAAAAATACTGCCCATATGATGGCAAGCGCGTGGCATGGTGCTGCTGATGACACAAGTAGCGCCTCCAAATAGCTCCACCAAGACTAAAAATAGCCTCCCTCTGAATGCAGCCAGCCACAAATACAGAGCAGCACTATCGTTTTACTCACCCTGAAAGAGAGAGAGAGCCTGTCCTCTTGTTTAACAGTTTCATTATGTGAGGAGTGCGTCACTATGAGGTGGAAAAAAAGTGAAAAAGAGGGAAAAAATTAAAGAAAGGAAAGAAAGAGTGAGGGCGTAGTAGTTGGCAGGGGGAAATGGTTACCAGAGGGGATTATGGGGTTCAGCAAACAAGAGCCCTGTATGTATGCGTGTTTTGGATCTGCGCGTTGGATCTGGTGGGTTACGTAACAAGATGTATGTAAGTTCCTCTCAAAGAAGAATAAGATGTTCGTTCCTACAGGTTTTTTACGTATTGAGACGGGACCCTTGAAATGGTGGCAAAAATGTAATGTTGCATGGTCTGCCATATGTGTTTGGCGAAAACTTCCCCCCTCTTATATCACACAACTCAAACCACTTCCTCCTTCTATGACATCATCACGATGGCCCACTGCCCCTGATGCTCTCACCACAGCGATGACTCCACGCCAGGCCTCGTTCTCTCTCCTTTCCACTCCTCCGCTCTGGCCCGTTTGCACGTCTGCTCTTGCGCCACACACACACACACACGGGAGCGTGTGACGCAGCCAGACTTGGTTGGGCTCCTGTGGCCTGGTTCTCAGGGGCAGCAGTGACTGGACTCTTTGTCTCAGCGGCGGAGTTAAAAATAAAACCCGGGAAAGAGTTTGGCTAGCGTTATACCAGTGTTAGTGATACGTTTCAGCGACGTCTGGGGAATAGAGACCCCTCTTACACACTCAGACACATACGGATACACTCACACCTCTCTCGGGAGCTGAACTCACGATGAACTTGGATGTGAAAAACATCCCAAAGCAATGGCCCACAGTGTTTTCTGAACCGGGCGGGAGCATCCACAAAACCACCACCTCATGACGGAACACTTGTGTCATATTGTGTAACTTCAGACACACATGCAAATTAAATATACGTCCATGTAAACATGCAGCTCTGATACAGCTGTAATGGTTATTTATTATACTGCATTTCCTTTAGCTTAGTAAGAAGAAAAAGGAGGGTATTTTATAATGGAGATTTTGGGGAAGATTATGAAATGTAAAACTCACAGATAACTTTTAACCCAGCACTCCCTTGTTCTCTCAAGTGTGCAGCGATTCTGAATGTATTTGAATTTATGAATGTACCTACTGTACCACTTCAGAGCCCTTTCTTGTCACAAATAGGGAAGAACAAGCAAATGCATTATCCATTGAATGGAATTTAAAAAGTGATTTAAAAAATAATAATAAAAATAATTTCAGTTAATAATGTATTCCTTCACTTAACATCAAAAGATTGTGAGTTTAACAGTAAGATGACGATGAGAGTGTGTTTTGTAATTTAAAGCTGCTGCCTTTATGTGTGTGTGTGTGTGTGTGTGTGTCGGTGAGAGATGATATGGGGTCACCTCATACCCTTGAGGCAGGGCAAACCCTTGGCACATTCTGTGAGTACTGGACTCAAGAATCAGTCACAAGGGATCCCACTTGCCAAAGTATACACACACCCAAGGATGCCATAGAAGAATTTGTCAGCTTGCTGGATGAGCTGGGTGGGGTAGGGGATCTTAAACTACACCCTGCCCCTCCTCCCAACCCAAAGAGGAATCAGGTGGTGCGACAACACAGTGTGTGATGGAAAGAGAGCCAGATATATCAGCAGGCGAGCTATTAATGTCTCACAGACACACACACGTAACACAGGGATATGGTTACAGTGCATTATATGGAGATGATGCTCTTAGACTCTCTGGCATCGACCTGTACGTTTGTAAGTTGTGTAACAACGGAGACAAATGGAAAGTGTTTCTTTTAATTTCTTTGTCTGAAAGCAAAACTACGTAGACATAAGCCAGAATAACCTGAATATAATTTTTCTGTTTCTCTGTACACAATGCAGAACAAACCTTAAATAAAAGCAAAATGTAAAATCAAATATAATAATTAGATGAATTTTTGCCATGGAATCTGTGTATCATTCATTTTTTATTACTTAAAAATAAAATTGGAAAAAATGAGAAAACAGCACTTTTTCATTTTTCTTTTTTTTCCCAGAAAAAAATTAAGCATTTTTTGCAACCAAATATAATAAATCAAGATATAAATGATTAAATTTGTTGTAAATTAAATCATTTTAAATACTAACGCAAAAAGAACAGAATAATACACTCATCTAAAGGATTATTAGGAACACCATACTAATACTGTGTTTGACCCCCTTTCGCCTTCAGAACTGCCTTAATTCTACGTGGCATTGATTCAACAAGGTGCTGAAAGCATTCTTTAGAAATGTTGGCCCATATTGATAGGATAGCATCTTGCAGTTGATGGAGATTTGTGGGATGCACATCCAGGGCCCGAAGCTCCCGTTCCACCACATCCCAAAGATGCTCTATTGGGTTGAGATCTGGTGACTGTGGGGGGCATTTTAGTACAGTGAACTCATTGTCATGTTCAAGAAACCAATTTGAAATGATTCAAGCTTTGTGACATTGTGCATTATCCTGCTGGAAGTAGCCATCAGAGAATGGATACATGGTGGTCATAAAGGGATGGACATGGTCAGAAACAATACTCAGGTAGGCCGTGGCATTTAAACGATGCCCAATTGGCACTAAGGGGCCTAAAGTGTGCCAAGAAAACATCCCCCATACCATTACACCACCACCACCAGCCTGCACAGTGGTAACAAGGCATGATGGATCCATGTTCTCATTCTGTTTACGCCAAATTCTGGCTCTACCATCTGAATGTCTCAACAGAAATCGAGACTCATCAGACCAGGCAACATTTTTCCAGTCTTCAACTGTCCAATTTTGGTGAGCTTGTGCAAATTGTAGCCTCTTTTTCCTATTTGTAGTGGAGATGAGTGGTACCCGGTGGGGTCTTCTGCCCCAAGGTTGTGCGTGTTGTGGCTTCACAAATGCTTTGCTGCATACCTCGGTTGTAACGAGTGGTTATTTCAGTCAAAGTTGCTCTTCTATCAGCTTGAATCAGTCGGCCCATTCTCCTCTGACCTCTAGCATCAACAAGGCATTTTCGCCCACAGGACTGCCACATACTGGATGTTTTTCCCTTTTCACACCATTCTTTATAAACCCTAGAAATGGTTGTGCGTGAAAATCCCAGTAACTGAGCAGATTGTGAAATACTCAGACTGGCCCGTCTGGCACCAACAACCACGCCATGCTCAGAATTGCTTAAATCACCTTTCTTTCCCATTCTGACATTCAGTTTGGAGTTCAGGAGATTGTCTTGACCAGGACCACACCCCTAAATGCACTGAAGCAACTGCCATGTGATTGGTTGATTAGATAATTGCATTAATGAGAAATTGAACAGGTGTTCCTAATAATCCTTTAGGTGAGTGTATAGGCCTATATTATTTGTCCCAACATTCATGCAATTTGACAACCTGAGCACAACAGAGATATTAAAATACATTAAAAAGATAAATACACACACAAAAAAAATATATCACCAAAATCCAACCTTTAGCATTGAAAATTCCCATTTCCACCATCAGGGCAATAATGAAGAAGTTACAATCAACTAAAGATGTTACGAATCTGCCTGGAAGAGGACGTGTACCTATATTGTCTTAATGCTTGGTGAGGAGGAGAGTTCAGGTAGACAAAAACTCTCCAAGCATCACAGCTGGAGAATTGCAGAATATTGGGGTGATAAAAAATCATCTGCTTACATCCAAAAAAATAACAAACAAAAAAAAAAATCAGCATAAAGCAAATTCAGTTGTCAGACATGACTGGAACTTTAAAATGGACCTGGTTCTATGGTCAGATGAAACTAAAAAAGGAGAACTTTTTGGCAGCACACCCACCAGATGGGTTTGGTGCAAACAAGGATAAAAAGTACCCCATGCCCACAGTTAAATATACAGCTGGATCTTTAATGTTGTGGGTCTATTTTTCTGGTGACGGTCCTGGACATCTTGTTCAGATACATGGTCTCATGGATTCTAGCAAATACCAACAGAAAAAAAAAAACTCAAAACCTGACGGCCTCTGCTGGAAATCTTATAACTGGCCATGGTTGGATCTTCAATCAGGACAATGATGCAAAACAAACATCAAAATCAACACAAAAATGGGTGGGTCACTAAGCACAAAATGAAGTTTCTGCCATGACCATCCCAGTCCCTTGACCTGAACCCCTTTAGAAAATGAGTGGGGTGAAGAGTAGAGGCCCCAACATGGAGCTGGGAATCTGAAGGATCTGGAGAGACTCCGCATGAAGGAATGATCTCTGAAGTCTTGTCAGGTGTTCAAACTCATCAGGCATTATAGGAGGAGACTGGCAGAATCTTTTCAAATGGCGATTGCAAAAAGTATTGAATAAAATGGTGCCATTAATTGTGGCCAATGTGTATTGGAGAAAAAAAACATTTTCAACTGTTTTACATCAATGAAAGGTTAGATTTATGTGATTTTTTTAATAATGAAAGATCAAAAGGATAAACAATGCAGATTTATTTTCACAGCTTTCCTTGCTTCTTGTTCATTTCCCAAAGATGCCAATAATTCTGACCATACTCTTCTGTAATGTATAGGCCTGTAGGCCTGATTATAATTAATATCTCATAATAATGTGCTTGTGTGCGGAGTGAACTGCCCACTTGCATGAATGTTCACAGGTCTGCAATGCCAAGATTTTCACTTAACAATAAACTACATCTTTTTGTTTCCCACCAAACCCTACAGTATACCTTCAGAACACTTGGAATATTTGGAACGAATTGCATGGGATTATTTTATGACACGTTTGCATCCGCTTTAAAAAAACAACAACAAAAAAAAACACTTTGGCCCTGTCCCAAATGTCACACTTCATATGCACTTTCGGTCTTGTGGACTTACAATGGCTGCTGTGTGCGCATGTCTGTTAAGTCCATGAGACCGTAGGGTGGCGCTTTCGTCATTTTAGGTTTCTGAAGGGTACTCACATGAGTGCCCCTTTGCGGTCGATATGCACCCTCGATGCGCACTTTTGCAGAGCCTTCCACAGTAGAGTTTTAGCTAGTATGGTCTTTTTCATTAATGGATAAGATGTGCTTATCAGCTTGGTAGATTTTATACACTTCATATAGTCATTTACTGGCACACGAAAGCTTACCTGCCCTAAATGAAGTGTTTTTGTGTGTGGTTTGGCCTTGAGTTTATGCCCTAAACATGCCCTCATTATGGGTTGTGTATGTGAGGTGTTATCTCAGCACAAACATACTCTCTTTTTCACTACATGCCACATGCTTATGTAAACGGGTCACACAAAAGAAACTGAAGTAAACAGCCCATGTATACACAACAAATTAATTGCTTTGCATCCTTCCCCCGTCCATCTCTTTTCTCATATATACAGACAAACACACACCTTGTGCAAAGTTTATCTGTTGCTGTTGAAGATCAAAGCAGATTCTTCTGAGAGGTGTATGTGTGTGTGTGTGTGAATGCTTGTGTTTGCATGTGCACAGGCTTTTTGAAATAGATACAAATATGTTATCTCTCAGCCAGCACAGTTCACTCAGAGTAGCAGCAGTGCAAGGATCTGATTCTGTGGATTTGGTATTGATGGCCAAAAAACACCCGCCACCCGCCAGTGTAAATCTTCCTGTGGAATTCAGACTACTCCGTTAGCTGTTCTTTATCAGAAAGAACCTCCTACGTCCCTAATACATCATCACAATCACTCTGTTCCTCACCTGGAATGTTACATATTCCGAATTCCTCACATATTCTTCAACGCTTCCCCTTTCGAATGGGCATGGTTACCGCATCAGCATCACGTGAAGCACTGAAGAATCAGGAAGACTCAGCTGAGCATTCAAAAAAGGACTACAGCAGGAATTCCCTCTGCGCTCAGAATTATGGGACAACTCCCACACAGACACTGCTCCTCAACACGCTTTTCTAGCCAACCAGACCTAGTATGGTATGGGGAGTGAATGCACACTCCAAATGAAATCCAAAATGATAAAGATCCCAGCTTTGATGTGTATGAGGTTGAAGCCGTTCCTTCTGAAGTTTGCTGTAAGTGAGGCGTCTGAACATGCCTGAGGAGTGAGAGCCACACCAGATTAAACCTATTACACAACACACAATAAAATGACCACATCGTTCATATCATCAAGTTTAGGAACTCTCTCACCGATATTACTCAGGCCGAAGGAAGCTCCTGCCGCTCTCCCTCATATGGGCATTATTGTTTTTTTCCAACAGTCAAAACTTTTTGTTCATGTATTATATCATACATAGTAATTCAACTAGATCTACCTATAGTGACAGTTTGTCTTACTATAATATTTACTGTAAACCATCCACCCATCCATACATCCATAAACATATCTAAGTCTATACCCCTATTCGCACAGGATTAGTATTACCTGGTGACCTCTAGTCAATTGTAATAATAATAAGCGAAAACAAAAAGAATGATTAGATGGAAATGGATGACATGTATAGCAGCATGTGGTAAGGAACCACATCTAGACCTATAGACATCATATAAGGGAGATAGCAGTACATTTCAGTAAAATCACAGACTTCGCTTATCCCATGTGAATACGCCACATGAAATTCAGATGAAATTCAGATGTGGGGGGTTTTCTAAATCACACAAGGTCCCCAGATAATACTAATCCCGCACAAACTGAGTTAATGAGTTGAGTTTATCTGATAGCATGTATCTAGCTAGTGAGGTGAGGTTTGTCTTACTCCATTACTTACCGTATTGCATGTTATAACCATCAAGCCTCAAAGTTAAAACTAATCTAAACTTTTTGGCTTTGCCAAACCAACATCAGAGTGTGACATGACAAACTTTACAGATCTAGTATGAATATTATAATAAAGTTGTAGGCCCACTGGGTTCAGTCAACCTCCCCGCTGAATTCTGCCTCAGATTGTTTGTATATCTCATATATTAATCAGGATGCACTACACCAACGGAAGGAAACCACACGCCAACACAAGAGACATAAGACAGAGCATTTATGTTTCAGTACAGAATGACTGTATGCACAGGTATAGTGAGAAAAAAAAAATCATCTCATGAACCAAAACACATGACTTGAAACTGTATCCCATATAAAGTATAGTTAAGATCTATGAAGCATATTAAAAACTTGAATGTAACTTCCAATATGACTACAGCATTGATATTGAGCTTGAGGGCTGAAGTCTCTGGAGTGTTTTGGTTCATTAAGAGCTATATTGGCTCAGAGAGGCTGCAGAGCACAAAATAACTTAAGATTTCTATCCATACTGTCAGTCAAAGCAGTAACTTCCAATCAATGGCCCACTGAACACAGGTGTATGTGTGCGTAGGCATGAGTGAGGGCAAGAGAACAGCCCTAGGCTTTACAGCGATGAATAAAGACATCAGGGAGCAATCCGTAACACAGCATTGCTGCAGGGACACACATGTAACACAAGGTACGCAGGCGGTCGGTGCAGCTGTCAGAAGCCAGCGTGTTCCAGTCATCAGTGCATTGTCTCTCTCACTCTCTCGTTGGTTTTCTCTATAATCTATGCCTGGCTAAATTTGAAGGTACAATCCTTGAGTGCTCAAACAATGAGAGAACCAAGAAACTGGTTTTGTAATTGATATGGGTGTTGCTTCTAATGCACAATGTAGAAGATTACTGTAAGCATATACATTATTTTTTTGTATATGCTGTATATATATTTTTTATATATATTATGCTGTATATTTATATTTGTAATATATTGTAAAATTGCTGCTGGAACAGAGAAATTTCCCCATTGTGGGACGAATAAAGGTTTATATTATCTTATCTTATCTTATCTTAAGTAAATTTTATTTATATAGCACCCATCACAGATAAAATCACAAAGTGCTTTATAAAGCGTAAAAATTTAACAAATTAAAACAACAACAAAACAAAACATAAAAGCCCAATTAACTAAAAGCTTGTCTGAATAAAAGTGTCTTCAGCTGCTTTTTAAAAGAATCAACAGATTTTGTCACCCGCAACAATGGGGGGCAGGGCGTTCCAGAGTTTAGGGGCAACTGCCTGAAAGGACAGGTCTCCCCGAGTTTTAAGGCGGGCTTTGGGGACACTCAGAAGATTTTGACCCGAGGAGCGAAGAGTACGAGAAGTCTGTCCATGTAGTGCTCTAAAAGTTAGAACTAAAATTTTATAATCAATTCTGTATTTAACTGGGAGCCAGTTTAATGGAAATAAAATTGGTGTAATGTGTGCCCTTCTTTTGGTTCCTGTTAAAAGCCTGGCTGCAGCGTTTTGCACCATTTGGAGACGACTCAGAGAAGATTTGTTAAAACAAGTAAAAAGAGAATTACAGTAATCTAAACGTGAAGAAATAAAAGCATGAATAATCAACTCCATGGTAGCTTTGGGCAACAAGGTCCTCAGTTTAGAGGTATTTCTCAAGTGATAAAAACAGTTTCTGACCAACTGTCTAGAATGACCATCGAGAGACATCGATTGGTCGAACAGAACACCAAGGTTTCTTAGGCTCAGCTGAATGGTTGAGTCCAAGGAACAGAGATGTTTTTAATTAGAGGTAGTTTTTGGTCTGGAGCAATGATTAAGGTTTCAGTCTTTTTTGTATTTAGTTGTAAGTAATTATTTTTTAACCAGATCTTAATGCAAGACATGCATTCCAATAATTCAGTTAACTTACTTAACTCTGACTCTTTGAATGAGCAGTACAACTGAACGTCGTCAGCATAAAAGTGATAAGACACATTATTAAAATTACGAATGATTTCACCAAGAGGGCTAATATATATTAAAAACAAAATAGGACCTAAAACCGAACCCTGAGGAACTCCACATGACAGAGGGGTCATTTCTGACAGAATGTTGTTAGCAAACACACAAAATGATCTGTCACTCAAGTAAGAGAACCATTTTAAAACTGACCCAGAGAACCCCATTTCATTTTGTAGCCAATTTATCAATACATTATGTAATCTAATGTATCAAATGCAGACGATAAATTGAGTAAAATGCAGATGATAAATCAAGTAAAATCAACACAGTGTAGTGTCCAGAGTCAGCAGCCATAAAAATGTCACTTGATACTTTTGGAAACGCAGTCTCAGTTGAATGGCATTTGTGAAAACCTGACTGAAATTTATCAAACAACTTGTTAGAAATGCATTCAACTGTCCTGCCACCACTCTCATTTTAGATAAAAAAGGCAGTTTAGATATAGGCCTGTAGTTAGTTGGTTCAAAAGAATCCAGATTGGGATTTTTTTTCAGTATGAGGATGACAACAGCTTGTTTAAAAAGGCTGGGCACAGAACCGGTTAAGGTGTACTGTTTGAAGGTGTTAGATGTTTCTTTGCTGCTAACAGGCACTTGCAGTTATATTGGTAATGCAATTTACAATAAGGTTCAATTTGTTAATATTAGTTAAAATGATATAAAATGCTGTCAAATTATTGTTCATTGTTCATATCAGCGTGTTTAGTTCATATTAAACATTCAATATATATGTCAAGTATATTGTTCATATATTCATATGGCTTAATTTTATGATCTCTTTATGAACCTTTTGAAGAGTCAAAGTGGTAGTTGCGTGGACTGTCAATGGAGGGAAATAAATGGAGGGACAGTTCTGTTTTAGAGAACATTTATTTTCACACAGAATTCTAAAACCCAAGTAATTCTTGTAAATATTAAACTGACTTTTGAGAGTTCAGTTAATGTGTAAATGGAACCACATTGTACAAGTTGTCTGTAAATTTATTTTACGCAATTTATATACTTGCTCGTGTAAAAAGGGCTTGTGAACTGTACATGCGCTTGTCTCGTGTGTTGCGTTGTTTTATGTGGGGTTTCGGTCAAAAAAGGCTCGCCACGTCAGGCATGACATCCAAAGGTTTTCACCAAAGCTGCTGCAGTAAGTTTTGAGGTTATCGCAAGAATAGAAAAATAGCTTGACTTACTGTATCATCCATTCTGACAGATACTATTCAATCCGCTGATCTCTAAAATGCTGTATGAACATAAAAATTCAGCCGTCAAACAGGGTAATAAATGTTAATTACTTCAAATATTTTTTTCCAATTATTTTTTTATACCACTTTTATTGAAACGTATAATTAATAATGTCATTCATAAAAAAAACTAAAGTTACAAAAAGATCATATAAATATATTAGTATAAATTGCTGACTGCGAACGAATATTGACAAAATTAATGGTGCTCCTTTTGCACCATTATGCATGTCTATGGGTGTTTGTGTGTAATTGGCCCTTAAACACTCCCAGAAGTTTTCTGTCCGATCATCTTGTTTGACCCGGTGGCACTGTGCTCTTCCTGCCAATTAAACATTATCTCATTACAGACACATCACAGACACATCACTGCACACACATACACACACACATACACACACTGAGAGAGAGAGAGAGAGAGAGAGAGAGAGAGAGAGAGAGAGAGAGAGAGAGAGAGAGAGAGAGAGAGAGAGAGAGCGAGAGAGCGAGCGAGCGAGAAAGTCTTACACTCTCTGTACTTCAAACGTACTGCATACTGACACAGGTGTAGAAATATAAACAAACCTTTTTTACACAAACACATTTCATACACACATAGAATGATCAAAGCACCCTGTAAATACATTTAAGCACACACACACACACACACACACACACACACACACACACACACACACACACACACACACACACACACACACAGTGAACATTCTCTGGCTCCCAGCAGTGTTATAATGAGAGTGTTGGCAAGGGCATATGGCTATGTTGGATTTATCCAGATGAAGTGCTGATTATTTAAACGAGTTTTACTCATCTTTTAATGTCTGACTAATTCTGCTGTCCCAGGGCTGTTGACCTTGAGCAAGGTATGTATGCATGTGCACATTTGTATGTAAGCAAGCCATAGATAAACTTACAATGTGAAAAATACAGATTCCTCATTAATTCTTGTTAGAATAACTTTAACATGTTCTTTATATGTATTGGTTCTACGTACTATCTGTTAACGGAGGAAATGTAAAACTGCTTTGGTTCTTTAAAACACTAAATTATCTTATATAGCACCAGGATCTAAATAAAAAAGTAAAATAAATCAATAATGTAAGATGAACATCCTGTTTACAAATCAGACATTTATGACCACATACATTTCTTAACCCTAGTTTCAAAGTTTTATAGACAAGTTGTTTCACATATATATGGACAAAGTTTAAAATCATGAGATAAAGTGAAAAATAAAGACATTGGTCGTCATATAGTGATTAAAGACAGTTTGGCCACTTGAAAATTGAAACTTCATATGAAACTTCATACAACTTCATACATTAAAACATTCTGTTTCTTTCTTTTGCTGATAAACCTGGAACTTGCTTACACAATCAGTTGTGTCCATTGATCTATATAATGTTCTCTATATACACTCACCTAAAGGATTATTAGGAACACCTGTTCAATTTCTCATTAATGCAATTATCTAATCAACCAATCACATGGCAGTTGCTTCAATGCATTTAGGGGTGTGGTCCTGGTCAAGACAATCTCCTGAACTCCAAACTGAATGTCAGAATGGGAAAGAAAGGTGATTTAAGCAATTTTGAGCGTGGCATGGTTGTTGGTGCCAGACGGGCCGGTCTAAGTATTTCACAATCTGCTCAGTAACTGGGATTTTCACGCACAACCATTTCTAGGGTTTACAAAGAATGGTGTGAAAAGGGAAAAACATCCAGTATGTGGCAGTCCTGTGGTTGAAAATGCCTTGTTGATGCTAGAGGTCAGAGGAGAATGGGCCGACTGATTCAAGGTAATTCGAAATAACCACTCATTACAACCAAGGTATGCAGCAAAGCATTTGTGAAGCCACAACACGCACAACCTTGAGGCGGATGGGCTACAACAGCAAAAGACCCCACCCATCTCCACTACAAATAGGAAAAAGAGGCTACAATTTGCACAAGCTCACCAAAATTGGACAGTTGAAGACTGGAAAAATGTTGCCTGGTCTGATGAGTCTCGATTTCTGTTGAGACATTCAGATGGTAGAGTCAGAATTTGGTGTAAACAGAATGAGAACATGGATCCATCATGCCTTGTTACCACTGTGCAGGCTGGTGGTGGTGGTGTAATGGTGTGGGGGATGTTTTCTTGGCACACTTTAGGCCCCTTAGTGCCAATTGGGCATAGTTTAAATGCCACGGCCTACCTGAGCATTGTTTCTGACCATGTCCATCCCTTTATGACCACCATGTACCCATTCTTTGATGGCTACTTCCAGAAGGATAATGCACCATGTCACAAAGCTCGAATCATTTCAAATTGGTTTCTTGAACATGACAATGAGTTCACTGTACTAAAATGGCCCCCACAGTCACCAGATCTCAACCCAACAGAGCATCTTTGGGATGTGATGAAACGGGAGCTTCGTGCCCTGGATGTGCATCCCACAAATCTCCATCAACTGCAAGATGCTATCCTATCAATATGGGCCAACATTTCTAAAGAATGATTTCAGCACCTTGTTGAATCAATGCCACATAGAATTAAGGCAGTTCTGAAGGCGAAAGGGGGACAAATACAGTATTAGTATGGTGTTCCTAATAATCCTTTAGGTGAGTGTAGATCAGTGGTTGTGCCACATTTTTTGCATGGTAACCCAAAATGCACAAATCATATACAATCGGAATAGTCTGTAATTGCAAACTAAAATATTCAGGAGATCATAGGAGGAACAAACAGCAACAATATCGACAAAGACGATAACCAACAAAGATAACTGAAAACACAGGTACTATATATACCAAGACAAACACAGGCAACTAAGGAAGACACAGGTGTAAATCATAGGTAACCATAGTAACAAACAAGGACCTATAATAAGTAACCAAGGAATCAGAACTAAACTGCAATTAAAACACAAAAGAAAACACAGAAACACAAAGCAACTAAGGCCACATCCACACGAAGCCAGAGCTTTCCCTATCCAATCTTTTTTTCCCCTCGTCTCAAGAAATATCTGTGTACACACGAAACCACTGGAACCGACTCAAAGCGATGTAGTATACATGCCAGGCCAGTATGTGGCACTGTAATTCTGCCACAGAAACACACTAAAAGCAGAGAAGAAGAGTTGTAGCTAGAAGGGGTACAGCAATGGTAGGAAGTGAGGCAAAATCTTACGATAAAATAACAATAAATACATTTGCTACTTACCAGATTGTGTTTTATTAACGCCTACACCTACACCTACCTCAACCCTAAACCTATACTTACAATAATGCAAATACAGTAATTAAATGATGCAATATTGATGTGCGCATGCCCAGTGCCCGTAGCTGTATTCCTTCTAGTCTTTACCGTGCGGAACATGGTGTGATGACATCACTGTTTCACAAAATATACGGACTGGCTGTACACGAAAACACAAAGGTGTCGGTTGATATCTGTAAGATGGCGGCGCGTGCACACGCAGCGGCTTCTCTCTCTCCCGACGGACCGGTGTTTCTGTGTTTTTCGTAGTGTAAATCACAGTGTTTTTGTACGTCCTTGTCGCGTCCGTTCATCTGCAAACTCAGCTACAGACGTGAGTTTCTGCTCGAGGTTGGAAAAACTACAGTCTTCAATCCAAGATCGGCGCTCGCTCAAGATCTGCGGGATCATGGCCTTCTCCAGGGGCCTACCCCATCACCGTCCCCCACTACTGCACCTCTCCCACAGTGGAGGCGCCACAAACGGGGTGAGAGGAAACAGAAGAGGGGGAAGCGCGGAGGTATCCGTGTCAGGCTAGCAGCTAAACCACACAAGCCGGCTATCCCCACCATCATTCTCGCTAACGTACGCTCGTTGGACAATAAACTGGATGATCTTCTTCTTCTTTGCTCTACTCGGAAGACTGTAAGAGACTGTTGTGTTTTTGTGTTCACGGAAACATGGCTCAACAACAGCGTTCCGGACCGCGCCATTCAGCTCGATCAGCGCACATGCCATCGGGCGGACAGAGTGCCCGTCGAGGGAGGTAAGACACGCGGCAGGCGGACTCTGTGTTTACACCAATGATGCGTGGTGCCGCGATGCTGTTGTGGTCTGCAAACACTGCTCACCCCTGGTGGAGTTTATGATTATTAAATGTCGGCCGTTTTATCTACCACGGGAATATTCAGCTATTATACTTGTTGCTGTATACATCCCCCAGCTCCAACAACAACAGGAGTGAGGCACTAAATAATCTTTATAAACACATCAGTGATCAGCAGACAGCCCACCCAGATGCTTTTCTCATCTTGGCTGGAGATTTCAACCATGCAGACTTAAAGAGTGTGCTTCCAAAAATTCATCAACACATTGACTTCCCCAACACGTGGAAAAACACTCTGGACTTTGTGTACACTACACAGAGAGGAGCTTACAAAGCCCTTCCCCTCCCCCACCTTGGTGCTTCAGATCACATCACTGTTATGTTAATGCCAGCATACAGACCACTTGTGAAAGCCACCAAACCAGTCCAGAAGCAGATTCAAGTCTGGCCTGAAGGGTCATCAGAGGCTCTTCAAGACTGCTTCGACACCACTGACTGGGACATGTTTAAACAGGCTGCAACCTACCACAACACCACAGACCTCCAGGAGTACTCGGAGACTGTTACTTCTTATATCACCAAGTGCATGGAGGATGTAACAGTCACAAAGACCATCACCGTCTGGCCCAACCTTCTGAAGACGCGTAACGCTGCCTTCAGAGCTGGAGATGAGGTGGGCCTGAGGACAGCAAGGGCCAACCTGTCACGCGGCATCAGGAAGGCTAAGAGACAGTACTCCAGGAGGATAGCCCATCGTTTCAGCGACAGCAGAGACACAACCAAGGTTCCCACCAAGCTAACCTCCAAACTCCTGGATCTCGGCCTGAATCCTTCTCTCTGCCACTGGATTGAGGACTTCCTCACTGGCAGGCCTCAGGTGGTGAGAATAGGCCAGTCCACCTCCACCTCCATCACCCTGAGTGTGGGAGCTCCACAGGGCTGTGTCCTGAGCCCCCTGCTCTACTCTCTCTACACGCATGACTGTTTGTCCACACACAGCTCCACCTCTATCATCAAATTTGCTGATGATACTGTTGTCCTGGGCCTCATTTCCAACAACAATGAGACGGCATACTTGGACGAGGTGGAGCATCTAACATCATGGTGCCAGGACAACTGTCTCTCTCTGAATGTTGGCAAGACCAAAGAAATGATTGTGGACTTCAGGAAGAGACAGCAACGGACATACTCCCCCCTCATGATCAGCGGGTCACCAGTAGAGAGAGTGAGCAGCTTCAAGTACCTGGGAGTAAACATCTCCGAGGACCT
Source organism: Paracanthobrama guichenoti (assembly GCA_018749465.1). NCBI lineage: Eukaryota > Metazoa > Chordata > Actinopteri > Cypriniformes > Gobionidae > Paracanthobrama > Paracanthobrama guichenoti. The sequence goes on from CM031958.1 coordinate 23,884,350, forward strand.
GACCTGGACTGCTCACATTCAGACACAGGTGAAAAAGCCAGGCAAAGACTGTACCACCTGCGCGCCAGCTGAGGAAATTCAGGGTTTCACCAGCTATCCTGAAAACTTTCTATTTAGGGGCGATAGAAAGTGTTTTAACTCAGTGCATCACAGCGTGGTATGGGAACAGCACCAGTCATGACCGCAAAGCCCTGCAAAGAGTAGTGCGCTTATCCGGCGTATCTCAGGGTCAGCTCTCCCGTCTCTGCAGGACGCCTACACCAAACGCTGCAAAGGTAGAGCTACCAAGATCATCAAGGACTCTAATCACCCTGCAAACCCTCATTTCACGCTGCTGCCATCTGGTAAGCGCTCAAGCCTGATGGCCAAAACTGAGAGACTCAGGAGGAGCTTCTTCCCCAGGCCATCAGACTCCTGAACTCAGTCACTTAACATCACGTGACTTCACTTCAGGATAAACATCGATACACTGACATTGCACTGCACTTTCTGTTCTCGTTGTTACTGTGTAACAACCTGTCATAAACCTGTTTGCACATTATACTCTTTATACATTTGTTAACCACATATTTATAAGTCTACAGTTTACTCACTGCAAAGTCTACTTCAATTATTTTATTCCACTTTATCCTTATTTGTTACCTTTTTTTTCTCTTGACTTGATTATTTATAATTCTACAGATATAGACATATATATATATATATATATATATAGTATTTTTTTATATCCTATTTCTATTATAATTTCTTCCTTGTGTTTTTAACTGTGAATTTGCACTGTCCATGGAGCGGACCTGTTTACATTTCACTGCCGGTTGTATATTCTGTATATAACTGTGTATGTGACAAATAAAACTCTTGAATCTTGAATCTTGAACAAGGAGCCTGTGGCAGGGTATTCAGACCATCACAGATTATAAGTCCCCTGCACGGACATGTGACAGCTCCACCCCCCTGCTGAATGAGCTGAACACTTTCTTTGCTCGCTTTGAAGCTCACAACAGCACCACTGCACAGAAGTCACCACCTCCTCCCGATGACCTGATGTTGTCACTGCCCAGGGACAGCGTGAGAAGATCCCTCAGCAGGGTCAACGCACGCAAAGCTCCAGGTCCTGACAACATTCCTGGACGTGTATTGAGAGACTGTGCAGAGGAACTCACTGATGTCTTCACAGACATCTTCAACATCTCACTCAGTCAAGCTGTCGTCCCCACATGCTTCAAAGCAACCACCATCATTCCAGTCCCTAAGAAATCATCTCCATCCTGCTTCAACGACTACCGTCCAGTCGCACTTACCCCCATCCTTATGAAGTGCTTTGAGCGGCTAGTCATGCACCACATTAAGTCTGTCCTCCCCCCCTCCCTGGACCCCTACCAATTTGCATATCGGTCTAAACGCTCTACCAATGACGCCATCGCCACTACCGTCCATTCAGCACTCACACACCTGGAAAATAAAGACACTTATGTCAGAATGCTGTTCATAAACTTTAGTTCAGCATTCAATACAATCATCCCTCTACAGCTCACTCAAAAACTGTCACAGCTGGGACTCAGCACATCGATGTGCAACTGGTTGCTGGACTTCCTGACGGGAAGACCTCAGGCAGTTCGGGTTGGCAGTAACTCATCCAGCTCCATCATCATGAACACTGGAGCCCCTCAGGGATGTGTGTTGAGCCCCCTCCTTTTCACTCTGCTGACACATGACTGCACACCCATACACAACAGCAATCTCTTCATCAAGTTTGCGGACGACACGACCGTAGTTGGTCTCATTAGCAACGATGATGAGACAAACTTCAGGAGCGAGGTGAGCCGCCTGGCCAGGTGGTGTGGCGACAACAATCTCTCTCTGAACGTGGAGAAGACGAAGGAGATTGTTGTTGACTTCAGGAGAATGCACACCCAGCACGCTCCTCTGACCATCAACGGTGTGACCGTGGAAAGGGTGAGGAGCACCAAATTTCTGGGTGTACATATCACAGAGGACCTCTCCTGGACCGCCAACACCACAGCACTGACCAAGAAAGCACAGCAGCGACTTTACTTTCTCCGCAAGCTGAGAAGAGCCGGAGCCCCAGCCCCCATCATGCGCACCTTCTACAGAGGCACCATCGAGAGCATTCTGACCAGCTGCATCACTGTGTGGTATGGCGCCTGCAACGCATCCTGCCGTAAAGCACTTCAGCGCATAGTGAGAGCAGCTGAGAAGATCGTTGGTGTCTCTCTCCCACCCCTCCAGGACATTTATAACTCCCGCCTCTCCCGCAAAGCCCTCATCATTGCGAGAGACCCCACCCACCCATCGCACAGCCTCTTCAGTCTGCTGCCATCAGGGAGGAGGCTACGCAGTCTCCAAGCAAGGACCAGCAGACTGAAGGACAGCTTCATTCCCCAAGCTGTCAGGGCATTGAACTCCCCTCCCGACTCTGCCGACTCTCCTCTTCTGCCCCACGCACCTGATCTGGGAATCACCCCCCCAGTTCTCCTCCCTTCATCTACCTCATTATATTGTCTCTCTGAGGAATTGGTCTCCCCTCTTACAGACTCTTTTTTGCACACACTCTTATAATTTTATTTTATACCTGCACTGACTTAAATCTGAAATTGCACTATTTGCCATCGCCACTTTACCTCTATAATTCACTTTATCCATCTTTTTTTAATCTTTCTTCTGTTGTTGTTACTGTTAAACTTTTGTTGTTATTGTTATTGTTTTGTTGTTGTTAGGCACCTAGGGTCTGAGAGTCATGAAATTTCAATTCTCTGTATGTATGTACTGTACGTATGGCAGAATTGACAATAAAGCTGACTTTGACTTGACTTGACTTGACTTTCAGATTTATCCACTCTGGGACCCGGTCTGAAAAAAATATTGGTTTCAGGCTCCTAAAACACCGGATCCGTGTGGAAGAAACGCTGATACGATGCAAAATTTTTATGTATACAGCTAAATGCGTCTCCGTGTGGACGGGGCCCAAATTACTTTTCAAATAATAACTTAATTTATTGTAGAGGTAAACTCAAAGTGTTTAGGTAGGGAACATAAAGAAATTCTGGCAAATTTAGTGAAAAATTGGAAAAATAAAGTTTAAAGCTATTCTGTAAAATGTATATGTGTGTATATATATATATATATATATATATATATATATATATATATATATTGCAGTACACAAACATTCTTCTAGGGGCGATAGAAAGTGTTTTAACTCAGTGCATCACAGCGTGGTATGGGAACAGCACCAGTCATGACCGCAAAGCCCTGCAAAGAGTAGTGCGCTTATCCGAGCGTATCTCAGGGTCAGCTCTCCGCCTCTGCAGGACGCCTACACCAAACGCTGCAAAGGTAGAGCTACCAAGATCATCAAGGACTCTAATCACCCTGCAAACCTCATTTCACTGCTACCATCTGGTAAGCGCTCAAGCCTGATGGCCAAAACTGAGAGACTCAGGAGGAGCTTCTTCCCCAGGCCATCAGACTCCTGAACTCAGTCACTTAACATCACGTGACTTCACGCCAGGATAAACATCGATACACTGACATTGCACTGCACTTTCTGTTCTCGTTGTTACTGTGTAACAACCTGTCATAAACCTGTTTGCACATTATACTCTTTATACATTTGTTAACCACATATTTATAAGTCTACAGTTTACTCACTGCAAAGTCTACTTCAATTATTTTATTCCACTTTATCCTTATTTGTTACCTTTTTTTCTCTTGACTTGATTATTTATAATTCTACAGATATAGACATATATATATATATATATAGATAGTACTTTTTTTTTATATCCTATTTCTATTATAATTTCTTCCTTGTGTTTTTAACTGTGAATTTGCACTGTCCATGGAGCGGACCTGTTTACATTTCACTGCCGGTTGTATATTCTGTATATAACTGTGTATGTGACAAATAAAACTCTTGAATCTTGAATCTTGAATCTTCTAAATAAATCACCTATTAGAGGTGGGTCAGCTGACCCATCTTATTCAGTTCTTCTCTCTGAGATAATTTTTCCACATCCCGAATTTTGACACAAGAGAGTGGAATATGAATGCAAAGCAGCCTGGAACAAATGGAAAAATAAACAAATGGAACAGTAAAGCGGAATGCCTGTTTCCAAATCCGGTGTTTGTTTATACACAATCACAAATGTGCACACAAACTGAAATACACACTTTGTAGGTTGGTAACTTTAAGCAAAAATGACCTGTTTGCAGCGATAGATTTTCAGTGTCTGTCACTAATAAACACACACACTACATATTCCAAACAGGTACCCAAGTCGCAACGAAAACCTCTAATGTGCTTTCATGAAATATGCCTGATGTCAAAAGGACTCAGTAAATTGTACAATGAAGCTGAGTGGGCTGGCTGTGTGCTGGAGACAGTCATTATTAGAAAGAGAGATAGAGATGACTCTGTGTGTGTGTGTGCCAAGTGAGGGGGGCATTTCCCTAAGGGGGAATGTGCCACTTGGATCGGTAAATCACCATTGGACCCTCCCCCCCTTCCACTCTACTCTCGTCCCCCAGTTCAGACTGAGCCTGTCAGAACAGATCACCTCATACAGTCTCCTGAGGGACAGAGAGAGAGACAGACAGATTGAGAGAGAAACTTACAGGGGGATTTTTTTATTATTATGAAATAAATACGAATAGCTTCAATATTTCCATCTTTAAGCTTTCCATAACTTGTAGCTCACTAGACGATATACATGCCCCCTTTTTAATCATCACTAAATGCTAAAAATAATGAACTATTTCATTTCAAAAGTTCTCACACTGGACGATAATAACTATAATCTACACAGAAAGTCATTTTGAAATGTATTTCTGATAAATAAAAAAATTAAAAAGCCAAGCAGTCTGAAGATTGTGGAGGAGGGAGAGAGGTAAGAAGTGTGTCTTATTAATTTATGTGCTGCTGGGCTGGTCTAATGAGATTACAAGCAGAGATGGTAAGGAGACAGAGCCACTCTATTAGAGCTCTGAGTCAGACTAGGAGAAGAACCCTGAGCCTCGGGCCCCTTCCCAGCTACATTGCTCTGCTACAGGGGGCCCTAACCTTAAACCCAGTGCCACTGTGGCTTATCACATACACACAGACCTGCATGAGTCAATGGCTATGTTGAGCTCTTACACACACACACACACACACACACACACACACACACACACACACACACACACACACACACACACACACACACTTAAACCTTTTTATTATTTTTATTAAGACACTATTTTTTTTAAAGTTGTTTTTCTTGTAAAGTTGGATTTTCCAAAATATGACCCATGTATACGAGAAGACAAAAAGTGTCAGAGCCATGTGGTGATGTGGGCAGAGTATTTCGTCAAGGCACATGCAGAGCCGTTGTGTTCATGAGGATACAGGTTTGAGTCCTGCCTGCATCATTTCTATTACACAGGTAGTACACATGCTTCAACATTTTGTGCTATGGTGGTTAGGTAACCTGAGACAGAACCCAGCATTTTATTTCTCTGAATGAAATGGGAAAAGAAGAAAATAAATATGTTTGAAGACCACAAGTCAAAATGCTATTTGCATAATTTTATACACTCAATAAAATTACTTGTTGAATTTACTTAAAAAAGCAGCGTCAAGTGGTTCCACGTAACTATATTGAGTAATTTAGTAAAACAATTTAGTTATATGAACAAAAGATATTCAAGTAAAGCTGACAAAATTTATTTGAGTAAATACAAAGTAAATACAGAGTAAATACCAGGGTGTGCTAGCAGTGCAGCAGTGGTTCATGTAGGTTGGCTACAAACCGGAAGGTTGGTGGTTCCATCCCTGGTTCCACCTGACCAAGTGTTGAGGTTTCCATGAGCAAGACACCTAACCCCAGCTGGATGGTGCCTTGCATGGCTGACACCGCCGTCGGTGTATGAATGGGTGAATGTGAGGCAATATGTAAAGCGCTTTGGTGGCCATGGGTCTGTTGAAAGCACTATATAAATGCAGTCCATTTACCATTTGAATTAGTCACTGTTACATAATATTTATATGTGCAGTTTACTTAATAATGTTATGTTAAATTTATAAAAGTGTATTATGTTAGCTGAACACATTTAATGATTTAATTTACCTTATTGAATTAACTATTTGCTCTACAAGTATAAGTGGAAAACTATTAAATAACAAGCATATTTTTAGAAACAAAATGCAAAAATAACTAATTGGACAAACTCAATTTTATTGAGAGCAGGAATTCCATCCAATAAATATGTGTATATGCGTGCTCACAGCCTAAACACAGGCACCACTCTTCTGCATAATTACAGAAACTCCTCTAAATGTCCAACATAACTGAACATTAAACACTAACATAAACTAACAACATCTTTCCCTTTACTGAAAAACACATAAAATAACACTTTAATTGCTAAATTTACTCTCCTAATACAGTCCATTGCAAAGCATGCTGGGAACTACAGATCAACTGCCCAGTTTGTTCGTTTTACTCAGCAATGTTAAGTTGACTGAACAAACACTTATTACGTAAAGCTGTCAATACTCATTTTTAGTAGAAACAACTCAGTAAATTTAAGTTCATGTAGTTACATGAGTTTTTTAAGTAATGTGAACAAGGATGATTTAAGTCCAACTAAAAACATAGCCCCATTTTTTTAATTTATAGTTAATTACTAAATGTATAATTAGTATTACATTTTTATTTTTTTTTTTTTTCAGAAATGATCAATCTCACAAATTTGCCTATTTAATTATTGACTCAGAAATAGGCAATCTTAAAAATATTAACAATTTACATGTTTAAATTAGATTGTGAATGGCAGATTTTCTTTTGGACACCACTGTCCATTTAAGAGCTCTGAGTTCTGTATTCACATTAGCTTGCAACTATACTAGCCTAGTAATGTAACAGAACCAGATGCTCTGAACAGGTTTATTGACATCTACCAAACTCCTTCCTCTGCCTTTACCCTCTCTCAATATGTTCTCCTCTTTTCCATGCTGTGTTTCTGATCTCAAATCCCTTCCTACAAGGTGTCCACGTTTAGACTCAAATGTGCGTATGGGAAAAGACTCTTAAGACAGCCTTTACGAGTTAGCATATCTTGGTGTGACGTGTGAGAGGATCAAGGCTCTTAGGGCAGTCCTGGCTAAACTAGTTAAACATTTCCGGCTGTGGCTTCCCCAGCACCATGGCTTCTCCTGTGCCACAAATAGCTACAAGGAGGGACAAATGCACTTCTAAAGGATGGCTAATAGGCTTAATGGGGTAGCCTGACCTAACAAGATCACCATCAGTGTGTTTGTAAGTGTGCTTGTGCATATCTAGAACACACTTATACACATACATTGACACAATTTGTATTCATGTCTGTGGCTATCAAGTTAAAAATAAATGATACACATATGTGGTATATGCGGTTTTGTGAGGGAAATAAGGTTATAAACAGACCAAGCTGTTACCACACTACATATTAAACCATGGTGTTATTTCTTGTCTCAAGCATAAATCACACTAAATATTAGATTTAGATTTAAAAAAATAAATTGCAGTAATTTCTTTGCAATAAGTATAAATAGTAGTTAGATGCTATTTAGAATTATAAATAGTGGCAGATACTATTTGCACCTCAGTGCTGTTGTACATTAAACAATATGTAATAATAACATAGAATGTAAATGATTATATTAATTAAAATTATGCCTTATTGGGACAGTAAAGCACGCCCTACACCACCCCTAACATAGGTTATTAAACACACATTAGACACTTTTTTCTACTTTTTGAATATTTTCTTCATTTATTTAGAAAATAAATGCCTTTCCGATCTGATATGTGATGGGAAAAGGGGGTAGAGCGAGTTCGGCATGTTCGGATTCAAACTTGCGTTTGCGTCAAAGCTTTCTGCCACACGTCTTACCCTACACTATTGGTACTGTTTACAATCTAGAATCTTCTGTAACTTTGTCTGGCACATCCAGACGTCAGTAGGTGAAGTTAGTGTAAATAGCCTCTGCCAACAAGGCTGGCTATTTGCACTTAGTGAAAAAAAAAAAAAAAAACAATGGTGTAAGAAAAATAAACTTAATTCAAGATTAAAAAATAAATAAAATGTTATTTTCTTATGCAATTTAGCTTTTCAACCAAATGCATCTTCTTTTAGGATGTTTAGTTATTTTTACTGTTTGAAATGAGACAGCACTTGCCGGTTAATCATTTTTATAAAGCACAATAATGTACCTTTTCTTACTCTTTTACTGTATGTATGGTAGTATACTCAAATATACATATATTCAAGAACAAATTTGTGCATAAAAATTGCCTATGAACATTTTCACAAACAAATTTGTTCTTGAAAACAGCATACGCAGATTTTACACACAAACTGTATATGCACATATATATATAGGTTGTGAATGAGACCCAAAGTTATTGTTTGCAATGTAGTGTAGTGTGTATACACCGATCAGTGTATATTTTGTTGGTCCTCCTTTTGCTGCCAAAACATGGACTCCTGACCCTCCAGACCCCTGAAGGTGTGCTGTGGTATCTGGCACCAAGATGTTAGCAGCAGATTCTTTAAGTTCTGTAAGTTGCGAGGTGGGGCCTCCATGGATCGGACTTGTTTGTTCAGCACATCCCACACATGCTTAATTAGATTGAGATCTGGGAAATTTGGAGGCCAAGTCAACAGCTCAAACTCATTGTTATGCTCCTCAAACCATTCCTGCTTTGTGGCAGGGCGCATTATCCTGCTGAAAGAGGCCACAGCCACCAGGGAATACCATTTACATGAAAGGGTGTACATGGTCTGCAACAATGGTTAGGTAGGTGGTACATGTCAAAGTAACATCCACATGGATGGCAAGACCCAAGGTTTCCCAGTAGAACATTGCCATGTGTTCCCCAGGTAAGCGATGCACATGCACCCAGCCATCCACGTGATATAAAAGAAAACGTGATTCATCAGACAAGGCCACCTTCTTCCACTGCTCTGTGGTCCAGTTCTGATGCTCACGTGCCCACTGTTGGTGCTTTCGCCGGTGGACAGGGGTCAGCATGGGCACCCTGACTGGTCTGCGGTTTTGCAGCCCCATAAGCAACAAACTCTGCAAACTGCAATGCACTGTGTATTCTGACACCTTCTGCGTGGTGCTAGCAACGCAAAGGTCATGGGTTCGATTCCCAGGAAAAGCAAGAACTGACAAAAATGTAAAAATGTGTACCTTGAATGCAATGTAAGTCGCTTTGGATAAAAGTGTCTGCCAAATGCATAAATGTAAATGTTCTATCAGAACCAGCATTAACTTCTTGAGCAATTTGAGCTACAGTAGCTCGTCTGTTTGATCGGACCACATGGGCCAGCCTTCGCTCTTTACTTGCCTCAATGAGCCTTGGCCACCCATTACCCTGTCACCAGTTCACCACTGTTCCTTCCTTGGTCCACTTTTGATGGATACTGACTGCAGACCGGGAACACCCCACAAGAGCTGCAGTTTTGGAGATGCTCTGACCCAGTCATCTAGCCATCACAATTTGGCCCTTGTCAAACTCGTTCAAATCCTTATGCTTGCCCATTTTTCCTGCTTCTAACACTTCAAGTGTGAGGACAAAATGTTAATATATAACACAAAATGCCTAATATATCCCACCTACTAACAGGTGCCGTGATGAAGAGATAATCAGTGTTATTCACTTCACCTGTTAGTGGTCATAATGTTATGCCTGATTAGTGTATGTGTGTCATAATCCTGGATGGAATTCCCTCATCAGTGACATGGTGTGTGAAGTCAGATCTCTGTAATCCTAATCCAGATTCCACGTAAGAACCCGCAATGTGTCCCCCATGTCGTCACTCCGTGTTGACAGGATTACCTCCTCTTTATTCCTCCTGCTGACCGAGAATTCCATCAGCAGCTCACCTGTCACGTGCATGCACACACTATAGGTGCAATTCATTCTTAGTGAATCCTGTTAAGTATTTTACCTCATGTGTAAATGCTGCCAAACATTCTGCTAAAATATGCCAAAAGTGGTATTTGTGTAACCTCAATATGTAACCTCCCCTGACCTGATTTATTTTATATAAACCGGGTTACGGAACATTCTCTTTTTTTTCCCACAGCGTGGTTGAAGTTACCAAAGTCTGCTGTGTGAACTCTGACTATATCTCAAGTAATAGATCAGTCACACTGGGCCTGAATGAGTCTCTTTGTCTCCCTGTACGACCAGAAACACACGCACATACGCATGTACATACAGCATTCTGAGAAGCTTTGCGCAAGTATACGCAGGCCACCCAGCATTGGTATGGTCACGCTGTTGTTTTAGGACTGAATCGTCAGCAAACGCCCGACTGTCTTTGGGAAGGAAATCAGAACACAGCACTCTAGAAATAAAATCATCCCAGAGTGCATCTCAGTACTGTCTCACTCTTGCTTACTTTTCATTTGCTCTCTCTCTCTCTCTCTCTCTCTCTCTCTCTCTCTCTCTCTCTCTCTCTCTCTCTCTCTCTCTCTCTCTCTCTCTCTCTCTCTCTCTCTCTCTCTCTCTCACACACACACACACACACACACTCTCTCACTCTCTCTCTAAGATATACCCATAGGGAGACAATGCTGACTCTCATATTCCCTTCAGCCCAGAACACTAGAGGCAATAAACTTTTCATTTGACATCTGTGTTTCTGTCTCTACTCTTTTTCAAAACCTCTCATTTTTCATTTGTGCTTGTGTCAAACTTGCTGCTGTCACAGCGTGACTTTGTAAATTGTGCAGTGGCTGGGATCAGCATGCCACCATTGTGAGTATTTGTACAGCCTGTTAGTTCAGACTGCTATCATCAAGGGAACTGTGAATAAAATCCATAACATTCATTGACATTTCTGTGGTGGAAGCAGGAAGATCTGGATTTCCACAGTAAAAAGAAGCAGTGAAGTATAAACACTATCGGACTGACCCAAGATCAGGGCATTTACATTGATACTTTTTGTACTCAAAACATTCACATACAAAGACTCTCAGAATCCTGGATGTCCTGATGCCTTGGAAGCATTGATATTTATTATGTGAGCATTTTCTTGTATTTATTGTATTTACTTACTTAGAAGGAAGTACACTTCCATCCTATCCTTAACATAAAGTCACAATGTAACAAAAGTAGCGACAGATGTTCCCTTTCAGTCGGTCACGTTTTACGTACATCGGACATCACCGACAAATTTGGATCACTTCTGAGAGCCCTATCATCTTTGAGTATATAAAAAACAAGCCAATGCACATTGACGTGCGGGATTTGCATCTTGCACCCCGCCCTGCAGCGCGGGTATAAATGTGGAAGTAGATGGAGCGCACATTTGTTCTTCACTTCAGAGCCGAGACGAGATGTGTCTGCAGTTTTCTGAGAGTGCAAACAAAGCGAGGCTACCTCTCTGTGTACCAGGTGTTGGAGTGTCTACAAAGAGTGCTGCTTTGCAGCTGGAGGTGGGGCGCTTCATTGAGTGTGCCAGCAGGCTGCACTATTTCCTGCTGTGCACCGCTGAGGCAGCTTTACCCCCTTACCCATACCCTGATCTAGTTCTTTGCCTGCTGTCCAGCAGCAAATGGCTACTTTGGCCACGGTGAGGGCTTCCCCGCTGAGGCAATCTCCATGGGCCCCTCACCACTCTGTAACGCCGCAGCCGGTGGTGCTTCCCAAAGAGCATGTTGGGCCTTCTAGACAGGGTGGGCGTCCAGTCGTTTCTTTCGGAGCACCATCTGATGATTGCTGCATCAGAGGGGGAACTTTAGTCATCTCGGCTGCGTTACTGCCTTCTGGGCAGGTGGCGTTGACTGATTCCGACCCAAAATTGACTGCTATGCTATGCAAGTTTGGGCTCACATAGAATCCTCCACTGTGTCTCCCGAACCTTCTAGGTTGGACGACTGGCTTCTCGGGGCGGGTCACGCTGGTTCTCAGCATCCCGCCACTGTACCATTCTTCCCGGAGGTGCATGAGGAGATTACCAGGCCATGGAAGGCACCTTTTTCTGCCAGAAACCCATCTGATACCTCCACACACCTCACTACCCATGGGCTGTTGAGATGCAACTGTTTCCGGCATCCGCTTCCTCCTGGAGGCCTCCCAGCATGCCATGGTGCTATTACAGGTGCATTAGGCCCAGGCGCTCATGGACATGCATGAGGGTAGGCCTGACCCAGAGCTCTTGTGTGGTTTGCAGCGATTGACCTGAAGGACGCGTACTTTAATGTCTCAATTCTCCCTCTGCTTTGTGTTCAGGGGACGGGCATATCAGTACAGAGTCCTGCCCATTGGGTTATCCCTGTTGCCCAGTGTCTTCATGAAGGTCGCGGAGGCGGCCATTGCTCCCATAAGAAAGCGTGGTATTCGCATCCTCAACTCACTCTCGATGACTGGCTCATATTGGTCCGGCTGAGAGAGCCGTTCTGCGAACACAGGGACATGGTGTTCAGTCACCTCAGCCAGTTGGGCCTTCAGGTCAACTGGAAAAAGAGCAAACTCTCCACTGTGCAGAGGATCTCTTTTCTCAGTATGGAGTTGGACTCAATCTGACAGCGTGCCTCACCACGGAGCGCGTCCAGTCGGTGTTGAACTGCTTGAATTCATTCAGACGCAGAACAGTGGCCCCACTGAAACATTTTCAGAGGATCCTGAGGCATATGGCATCCGCAGTAATTATCCATTTGAATTTAATACAAGCGCAACATCATGTGTACAGTAAAGGCTCTGTGGCGAAACTAGCTGCACCAGACTGAATAGCTCCGACCATGTAAAGTGAAGTGTTGAGGTAAACCAGTGGTCACCAACCCGTTGATCGCGATCGACTGGTAGATCTTTATCACTGTCCTGGTAGCTCCCGAAAAAAAAAGTAACAACACATTATCAAGGCTCGAAATTGGGGAGGGGGGCTACATGAATGTATCTCTGAATGAAACTGACTGTCTTCAGAATAGTTTTGATGGCATTTTTACAGCGATACCCAAAGAAACACTTCTTTTTCATAAGCACCACCTACTGTCAGAGAGTGAATTTGCATTTTTATTCAGTCCATCTGTTTTTGTTTTGTGCAGGTGTCTTATGTAACAATTTGACAAAGCTAAAGTCATTGAAATTATGCAATCTAATTTAAATCAAAAACACCTGCTCATGCTACATGTATGTATCTTTGTTTGGATCGTGATTAAAATTCAGTGGTTGCCTCTCATTTCAAATGGCTACATTTTTCAAAGCCAGTTTGGCCTGTTATAGAGCAAATAAACAACAAATAAATTTGCCTAAAGAAAATCGGCAGCTGGTATAGGAAATAGCTTTACAATTGCTTGTAAAAAAATAAATAAAATAAAAAAACTGAATTGGCCATGAAAAATCTATAAGTAGATCTTGCCTTTCATCAAGGTCAGCGATCTTTGGCTTGAAAAGGTTGGTGACCACTGAGGTAAACTATAGGCTGCATACACGACTGTAATCATGGCTGTAGTCAGCTATAAGGTCACCGGTATTTTTTCTGAGGCGTACATAATAAATGTTGTGAAATAATTGATCTGAGCTGCCCTGCCTGCGGTCTGTCACTGTTCGTCAATGTCAAAATATTTGCGATGACCAATCAAATTAAAGTAGGCAGGCTTTATGTTCACAGAAGCTACTGAGTGCAAATTTGCATTTCGCAGTGCGAGTTGTGCAACGTTGCGAGATGTAGCTAAACTAAACATTTCATATTTGACAGCTGTTTTAGGATAGAAATGTTAAATAATGAAAAGACGATCAGTCAGAGCTCAGCTTTAGGAGGGCAAGAGAAGGAGACTGAGAGAAAAAGAAAGAGTGAAAGAGTGATGGAAATTAGGAGTGATAGAAATGAGTGATGAAATGAGGAGAGAGCAGTTATGACAGATAATCTACTGCCCACTAACATGGTTTTGAAAGCTATTTATTATAATTTTTTTAGCCTTCAAAAATATTAAAATGCACATATATAGATCAGAGAAATATACATTTTCTTGGGGGACCATGCCCCCCAAAATAGCTCAAATTTAGGACCTCTGGTTGTAAAACTCCTTAAGGCAGTTGTATATGCTCAAAAGTTGTTGGTGTTTCTGCAAACCTGTTTTCTTTGACCTCATATCTGGAGTTAATGCATTTATGCTGTTAATGTGTTGCAGCCTGTAATATTTATATATAGGCCCACTTAATATTAAAATTGAATATTCAGACAGTACATACTCATTGTATCTCTGTGCTTTGAAGATTGTGTTTAAAAAAACAAATACAAATTATTTCTGTGGTAGAAAACGTTGTGGCACCAAGATCGGGTACTATGGGGGCCCTTGGGTTTGTTATAGCCCCAGGGCCCTACATGTTCTTAATCCGGGCCTGTACGTGACAGCCCATGAAAGTAAACATTTGTTGTTTTGTGTGGCGTTTAATAAAATTGTAAATACCTGGAGAAAGCCTATAAAAACGAGCACTTTTTAAACGTTCTGAGAAAGTTAGCAAAACATTCCATTTTCTCTCATGAATGATGAACTGTTTGTGTACAGAACTTTGTCACTAACCCCTTTCAAAAGATGCTAAGAACAGGTGTAGCCAACTAGCCTTTCAGCCCCAGAATATGCTAAGACTTCACAAAGTACTAAAAGACTAAAAATGAATGTAATTTGCACCTGCGTCACTTCCGCTATGTGTTTCTTATCTGTTCTATCTGGCATTTGGGAAAAGGTCAGAAAAGAATGCACTCTGTAGACTGCAAGACTGTTCTGTTCAAGTCCAAATCGCAGCTTTACTCCCTGGCTTTGTATCGCCGTATCCTGAAACATTTAACATTGGACCATTTCAATGCACAATGGAACATGGCTGTTTTTTGAGTAGGTTGGTGGAGAATGTGAGTGTGTGTGCTGCTAGTTTTCATATTCCATATACATGAAAGACATAAACTGGCCTCCATGACAACAAATATACAACCTGGACAATTTCCACAGCATCTGCTGCACTTTTATTCATTAGCGTAAATGTGTATGTTTTTGTGTGTGTTTGTCAGTGGGGTCTCACTGACTTCATTCTGTGGGGCTTTGTGAACTTGTGAGTCATAATTCTGACGATGAGTGTCTTTCCACCGGAACAAACGACACAAGGAACAAAAAGAACAGAGCAGTCCTCCTTTATTCTATTGCTAGTTCTTACACAAACGCACAAACACAAGAACTATTCTGCCTAGAACAGAGTTTTTGGACCATTTTGTTCCAGTAAACTTTTGTTTCTCCTACAGTTCAGTTGTGATATTTAATGTGTGGTGGTCTCTTTTAGCTTAAACTGGAAGTCTAATTTTGACACTAACACAACTGAGACTTTCAAGAGTTATGGGTCTATGATTTTAAATCTCTTTGGCACTGTATATAGCATGCTTGTATGTGAAGAGTGATAGTCCTGTTCTGGAATATTCTCCTTGACAAACAGATTAAATATTTATCACTTTCATTGCCTATGCACATATATGCCAGGCCAAATATTACGACTTGCCATTTACATATACTAACAGCACATCTAGGTCAGTTTAATGCAAAAGCATGAGAGTATTTTTTACTGTAACCACTGACCTACGTTGTTGGAGGTTGTCCTAAATATCACATGGTAATTGTAGATGTTGGTAGAACTGTGGTAGAAACTGACACATTTTTTTTCAGGATTTGTTAATGAGTAGAAAGTTAAAAATAACTGCATTTAATTTAAATCAATTTTGTTTTTGTTTTTTTGTTGTTGTTTTTTACACTAGAAATGTCTTTACTGTCACTTTGATCAATTAAATGCATCCTTGTTGAAAAAAAAAAACGTACTGGTTTTAAAAGTAATGTATAAAATATACAATATGTATTTACACTCACCTAAAGGATTATTAGGAACACCATACTAATACTGTGTTTGACCCCCTTTCGCCTTCAGAACTGCCTTAATTCTATGTGGCATTGATTCAACAAGGTGCTGAAAGCATTCTTTAGAAATGTTGGCCCATATTGATAGGATAGCATCTTGCAGTTGATGGAGATTTGTGGGATGCACATCCAGGGCCCGAAGCTCCCGTTCCACCACATCCCAAAGATGCTCTATTGTGTTGAGATCTGGTGACTGTGGGGGCCATTTTAGTACAGTGAACTCATTGTCATGTTCAAGAAACCAATTTGAAATGGTTCAAGCTTTGTGACATGGTGCATTATCCTGCTGGAAGTAGCCATCAGAGAATGGGTACATGGTGGTCATAAAGGGACGAACATGGTCAGAAACAAAGCTCAGGTAGGCCGTGGCATTTAAATGATGCCCAATTGGCACTAAGGGGCCTAAAGTTTGCCAAGAAAACATCCCCCACACCATTACACCACCACCACCACCAGCCTGCACAGTGGTAACAAGGCATGATGGATCCATGTTCTCATTCTGTTTACGCCAAATTCTGACTCTACCATCTGAATGTCTCAACAGAAATCGAGACTCATCAGACCAGGCAACATTTTTCCAGTCTTCAACTGTCCAATTTTGGTGAGCTTGTGCAAATTTGTAGTGGAGATGAGTGGAACCAGGTGAGGTCTTTTGCTGTTGTAGCCCATCCGCCTCAAGGTTGTGCATGTTGTGGCTTCACAAATGCTTTGCTGCATACCTCAGTTGTAACGAGTGGTTATTTCAGTCAAAGTTGCTCTTCTATCAGCTTGAATCAGTCAGCCCATTCTCCTCTGAGCTCTAGCATCAACAAGGCATTTTCGCCCACAGGACTGCCGCATACTGGATGTTTTTCCCTTTTCACACCATTCTTTGTAAACCCTAGAAATGGTTGTGTGTGAAAATCCCAGTAACTGAGCAGATTGTGAAATACTCAGACCGGCCCGTCTGGCACCAACAACCATGCCACGCTCAAAATTGCTTAAATCACCTTTCTTTCCCATTCTGACATTCAGTTTGGAGTTCAGGAGATTGTCTTGACCCAGACCACACCCCTAAATGCATTAAAGCAAGTGTCATGTGATTGGTTGATTAGATAATTGCATTAATGAGAAATTGAACAGGTGTTCCTAATAATCCTTTAGGTGAGTGTATATAATAGTGTTTAACAATTTTCATATGTAAGCACATTATAAATAGGGCAGCAACAAGTGATTATTTTGATAACTATTCTAATGATTATTACACTGAACAAAATTATAAACGCAACACTTTTGTTTTTGCCCCAATTTTTCATGAGCTGAACTCAAAGATCTAAGACTTTTTCTATGTACACAAAAGGCCTGTTTCTCTCAAATATTGTTCACAAATCTGTCTAAATCTGTGTTAGTGAGCACTTCTCCTTTGCCGAGATAATCCATCCACCTCACAGGTGTGGCATATAAAGATGCTGATTAGACAGCATGATTATTGCACAGGTGTGCCTTAGGCTGGCCACAATAAAAGGCCACTCTAAAATGTGCAGTTTTATTGTATTGGGGAGTCCGAAAACCAGTCAGTATCTGGTGTGACCACCATTTACTTTTTATGCATGCTGTTTATTTTAAAGCATGCACCATTTGCTACTCTAAAATGTCCAGTTTTATTACACAGCACAATGCCACAGATGTTGCAAGCTTTGAGGGAGCGTGCAATTGGCATGCTGACTGCAGGAATGTCCACTAGAGCTGTTACCCATGAATTGAATGTTCATTTCTCTACCATAAGCCATCTCCAAAGGCTTTTCAGAGAATTTGGCAGTGCATCCAACCGGCCTCACAACCGCAGACCACATGTAACCACACCAGCCCAGGACCTCCACATCCAGCATCTTCACCTCCAAGATTGTCTGAGACCAGCCACCCGGACAGCTGCTGCAACAATCCGTTTGCATAATCAAAGAATTTCTGCACAACCTGTCAGAAACCGTCTCGGGGAAGCTCATCTGCATGCTCGTCCTCCTCATCTGGGTCACGACCTGACTGCAGTCGTTGTCGTAACCGATTTGAGCAAAATGCTCACATTCGATGGCGTCTGGCATTTTGGAGAGGTTTTCTCTTCACGGATGAATCCTGGTTTTCACTGTACAGGGCAGATGGCAGACAGTGTGTATGGTGTTGTGTGGGTGAGCGGTTTGCTGATGTCAACGTTGTGGATCGAGTGGCCCATGGTGGCGGTGGGGTTATGGTATGGGCAGGCGTATGTTATGGACAACGAACACAGGTGCATTTTATTGATGGCATTTTGAATGCACAGAGATACCACGACGAGATCCATGGCCCATTGTTGTGCCATTCATCCACGACCATCACTTCATGTTGCACCATGATAATGCACGACCCCATGTTGCAAGGATCTGTACACAATTCCTGGAAGCTGAAAACATCCCAGTTCTTGCATGGCCAGCATACTCACCAGACATGTCACCCATTGAGTATGTTTGGGATGCTCTGGATCGGCATATACGGCAGCATGTTCCAGTTCCTGCCAATATCCAGCAACTTTACACAGTCATTGAAGAGGAGTGGCCCAACATTCCACAGGCCACAATCAACAACCTTATCAACTCTATGCAAAGGAGATGTGTTCACTCTAAAAAATGCTGGGTTAAAAAAAACCCAAGTTGGGTTGAAAATGGACTAACCCAGCAATTGGGTTGTTTTAAACCAGCGATTGGGTTGTTTTAAGCAAACATTTAACCCAACCGGTGGGTTAAAACAACCCATTTACTGGGTTAAAACAACCCAATCGCTGGGTTAGTCCATTTTTAACCCAACTTGGGTTTTTTTTAACCCAGCATTTTTTAGAGTGTTGCACTGAGTGAGGCAAATGGTGGTCACACCAGATACTGACTGGTTTTCTGACTCCCCAATACAGTAAAACTGAGACACACCTGTGCAATAATCATGTTGTCTAAACACCTTGATATGCCACACCTGTGAGGTGGATGGATTATCTCGGCAAAGGAGAAGTGCTCACTAACACAGATTTAGACAGATTTGTGAACAATATTTGAGAGAAACAGGCCTTTTGTGTACATAGAAAAAGTCTTAGATCTTTAGGTTCAGCTCATGAAAAATGGGGGCAAAAACAAAAGTGTTGCATTTATAATTTTGTTCAGTGTAGAATAATCGACTAATTGTTGATTATTTCACCAATTAATCAATAGGTTTTGATCTATTATTCAGCTTTTAGTTAGTGAAAATATTGAGTAATACCTATTTTAACTAATAAATAAATCAAGGAAATCACCTCAGTGTTGGCAGCTTTTGAGTTGGCAGCCCTGCATATGACAGCATTGTTTTTTTAGTTTTGTTAAACTTTCCCACACTCTAGAGTGGTGTAGGGATGTAAGTTAGCATCAAACTGTTTCAAAAGTTAGAATAGTTTGCAGGATTACAATAGTAAACACAGCAAAGTTGTGAAAGTGAACCAGTGCGTAGATGAGTTTTCCTGTTCGGTGTAATGACGTTTAATGCCCCCAACAACGTCTGAGCCCCATTTAACAACTGCTTAAAAAAGTCATGAGTGGGGTGTTACTAGCGTGTTTTATGTTGTAGAATAAAATGTGAAAGTATCGTGAGATTGTGTTCAACACATATCTTATTTAGGCTTTTAACCAAAATCCAAAATATTTTCTATCTTCTGTTTCAACAAATTCAGAATACCGAACAAACGCATTCCCTTGCAGGTTTTTTTGTGTGTGTGCATCAAACAAATATGTTTGTTGCCATTCGGGGTAACTAGTCTATGGTCCAGAAATAAGTCGATCTTGTTTAAAGGACCCTCACAATAAGTGGGACAGACCCTGTTAGATCACTGTACATCCTCTTGACCAAATAAATATGATGAAAAGATTCTAGGTTTCGTTATTCTGTGAAATCTGCACAGTCAAGTATGTACAGGGAGAAAGTGAAATATTTTAGGTTAGATGCAGATCTGTCTGTGGTTTTCTCATAGAGCTACAAAGACGTGGAATAAATATCCTCTTACTGACACACAAATACACGTCACTAGGAACACTGTGCCTTGTTACACAAGCCCCCACTGGAAACAGGATGCTGCCTTATCACACACATAGACTCAATGAGTAAACACACTCACCAACAAATTTAGAAGTCTATATCTAAACCCTGTCACCGCATTTGAGAGAGTGTGTCGACAAATGTGTTAAACGTTAACACAGAGAGCTGTTATTCACAGAATGAATCAGCAGAGAGGAAAAAGGAGAAGGAAATGTTGTGGTTGAGCACACAATTACATGTTAACGCACTCACTCACATATATATGCACACACACACACACACACACACACACACACACACACACACACACACACACACACACACACACACACACACACACACACACTCTTGTGCACAAAAATAGCTCAGTCAGCATAAACAACACATTTCATTCATAAAAAGCAGCTCAGTCTCCACCCATACATGGTCTGTCATCATCAAGTCATGTGACCTTAAACCACACAGAGCAGAAACAGAGAGACATATACCCTGAAAGGGAAAGGAGTGAGAAGAAAAGAAGGAAAGGGAAACAGAAAGACAGAGAGAGAAAGAGAGAAAGCTAGAGTAAGAGAGATGAGGATGTTAACGGTTCTCTCGTCATCGCTAGTTCCAGTTCCTTGGTTGGTGAAAGTAGGAAACACCACAAACGTCACGTGGACAGAGTTCACTTTCCATTGTGCGCAACCCACCCCCTCACACACGCTCATACACACACTCACACACATTTGGCAACTGTACACTAGAGTCACCAGCTGCCTTTCTCTCCACCCACGAATTTCACCATTGCAACAAACAACTTTCCATGTTTCGCACAAACACTTAGACAATTACAGCATGACAGCTGCATCCATGATGGGCTGAACATCACAAAAGACTGTGTTTGTGTTTGAGAGAGAGATTCACAATTTGTGTCAGATGGAGTATTGTTTCTTTGGTCTATATTCAGTTCTAAATTTATTTTTGTAACAGGGGAACTAAAGGCATTTATTTTTGGGTAGTTGACGCATAACACATCCATTGACTTTTTTTCTATATCAAGTCAGAAGTATTAGGGAAGTGCATATCTAAGTTGTGCCCATTTTCATTTACTTTTTCATAATGTGACCTTTTTTAAACTATGCAATATATATATATATATATATATATATATATATATATATATATATATATATATATATATATATATATATATATATTAACAGCTTGTGCCAGTACAAACCACCTTTTGGCATTAAAAAACTACTGTCAGGATTTACTAAAGACACGCAGTGAAAAATTATATGCTTGAAAAGGAGTGGGCACAGTTATTTTTGCGGCTGGCCTTTGGCCTTTGGTGTCTACACCAAACGCTGCAAAGGTAGAGCTACCAAGATCATCAAGGACTCTAATCACCCTGCAAACCCTCATTTCACGCTGCTGCCATCTGGTAAGCGCTTCCGAAGCCTGATGGCCAAAACTGAGAGACTCAGGAGGAGCTTCTTCCCCCAGGCCATCAGACTCCTGAACTCAGTCACTTAACATCACGTGACCATCGACATACTGACATTGCACTGCACTTTCTGTTCTGTTCTCGTTGTTACCGTGTAACAACCTGTTATAAACCTGTTTGCACATTATACTCTTTATACATTTGTTAACCACATATTTATAAGTCTACAGTTTACTCACTGCAAAGTCTACTTCAATTATTTTATTCCACTTTATCCTTATTTGTTACCTTTTTTCTCTTGACTTGATTATTTATAATTCTACAGATATAGACATATATATATATATATATATATATATATATATATATATATATATATATATATATATATATATATATATAGATTTTTTTTTATCCTATTTCTATATAATTTCCTCCTTGTGTTTTTAACTGTGAATTTGCACTGTCCATGGAGCGGACCTGTTTACATTTCACTGCCAGTTGTATATTCTGTATATAACTGTGTATGTGACAAATAAAACTCTTGAATCTTGAATCTCTTGAATCTATAGCATATGCATTTGTAGCAGTTTCCTTTCAGACGCAAAATTTATGAGAGGAGAGTATTTAAATGAATCATGCGAAGTGATTTACTAAGGTTTGCGCTCGACAATTTACTGGCGTTTGCGCCATTATTTACCGCCCAAAAAAGCACGTCCTAAGATTGCATTGGTCATTGGAAATGATCCATCTGCGTCTGTGTTTTTTAATTTGCGCGTGGTCACTTTCCACTCCCACTGGCGCTTTTTTGGAATTGCAATTACAGATTTTGTAAATCTGGCCCTAAAAAAGTTGGGTTAAAAACAACCATTCTAGGTTATTTGGTAACCCAGCACTGGGTAAATAGACAGAACACATGCTGGGTTATTTTTTACCCAGCTTGTTGGGTTTTATACATTAACCCTTTTTCTGGGTTGTTTTTTGACGGTGCTGGGTCAGTCAATTTGATATTGAAGGTTTTTCATTTTAAATAATAAAAAAGCACTCTAAAATCTCTGTTATATAAGACAGGAACAGTTCATATACAATGTTTTATTCAATGGAAAGTCAGTCTCACACCAGAAAACTGGTATCAGTTGGCTGTCATTAAATTACAAAATATATTCATTTTTGAAAAGAAAAACACAAAAAGCAGCTTTACCTTATGCCATCTGGCCTGTTAGACATTTAAGTTTAACCAGACATTTAACCAGTCAAACGTATAGCACAATTACAGCTGCAACGCTAGCGCACTAAATCAATAGCGCTCCTATTGTAGTCACTGGAGCACATGGCAGCTTTGTTACATATAACAGCGATGTTGTGTCATGTTTTAGCCCTCGTCGCACATTTGTTTGATGGCCGTGAAACTTCCATGGTGGCGCTGGTGTGTCGTTCGGCTAGCATTTCAATCAGACATTAACTTCGACATGTAAACAAAAAAGGCCAAATGTGAGACTACATACATTTTCCTCTTTGTACAGTAATTATTTGATAGGAATATAATGTAATACAAACCTTAATTTCATTGACCGAATATAATGTAATACAAACCTTAATTTCATTGACCGTTGACAAATGAATCCAGTTTTAACCAGTTTGGCACAGACTCAACATTGGGTTACAATGACCCAGTGCTGGGTAGGTAGGCCTATGTGAGGGGGTTCATCATTTGTATTAACAGTAATGACCCAGAAGCTGTTACAGAAAAACTACCCAACACTGGGTAAAATATAAAAAATACAACACATAACCCAGCATTTTTCTTTTTTTTTTAGAGTTTTAAAATTTTTTACATACTTGCATATATATGTTGCACTTGACATCTACAGTACATCAAGATCAAGAGAGATCAAGAGAGTTTTATTTGTCACATACACAGTTATATACAGAATATACAACCGGCAGTGAAATGTAAACAGGTCCGCTCCATGGACAGTGCAAATTCACAGTTAAAAACACAAGGAGAAAATTATAATAGAAATAGGATAAAAAAGTACTATATATAAAAATATATATATGTAGAATTATAAATAATCAAGTCAAGTAGAAGAAAAAGTAAAAAAATAAGAATAAAGAAGTGGAATAAAATAAGTGAGGTAAACTGTGCAGTGAGTAAACTGTAGACTTATAAATATGTGGTTAACAAATGTATAAAGAGTATAATGTGCAAACAGGTTTATAACAGGTTGTTACACAGTAACAACGAGAACAGAAAGTGCAGTGCAATGTCAGTGTATCGATGTTTATCCTGAAGTGAAGTCACGTGATGTTAAATGACTGAGTTCAGGAGTCTGATGGTGTTACAGGTGAGGCTCCCTCTCCGTGTCCTCCGGATCACCAGAGGGAGCTCTCACCAGAATATTGACTTGTTATTTGGACTACAATCCCCATAGACACTCACACCTGGAACTGATTGCGTGCGCACCTGCAGCCCATCTCACACACTATATTAGCGCACCACACACACACACCACAATTGCGAAGTCTTGATTTGCTATTGCTGTCATTCTGAGTGTTTATTCCCTGGATCGCTATTCTGTTTTTGACCTTGGACTGTTTCTATATTTGACCCTTTGCTACCTGCCCTGAACATTGCCTGTCTTTCTGGATTATTGATTTCTGCCGCCTGCCCTGACCCTTTTGCCTGACTCTTTGGATTGTGTATGTTTGCTGCCTGTCTCGACCCAGCCTGTCCCTGTTTACGGTTTTGTGTCACTCACCTGTATCCGGCGTATATAAAGAATAAAGCTGCAGATGGATCCTCACTCGGCTGACTCCTCGTTACAGATGGCCTGGGGGAAGAAGCTCCTCCTGAGTCTCTCAGTTTTGGCCATCAGGCTTCGGAAGCGCTTACCAGATGGCAGCAGCGTGAAATGAGGGTTTGCAGGGTGATTAGAGTCCTTGATGATCTTAGTAGCTCTACCTTTGCAGCGTTTGGTGTAGACGTCCTGCAGAGACGGGAGAGCTGACCCTGAGATACGCTCGGATAAGCGCACAACTCTTTGCAGGGCTTTGCAGTCCTGACTGGTGCTGTTCCCATACCACGCTGTGATGCACTGAGTTAATACACTTTCTATCGCCCCTAAATAGAAAGTTTTCAGGTTAGCTGGTGAAACCCTGAATTTCCTCAGCTGGCGCAGGTGGTACAGTCTTTGCCTGGCTTTTTTCACCTGTGTCTGAATGTGAGCAGTCCAGGTCAGGTCCTCTGAGATGTTTACACCCAGGTACTTGAAGCTGCTCACTCTCTCTACTGGTGACCCGCTGATCATGAGGGGGGAGTATGTCCGTTGCTGTCTCTTCCTGAAGTCCACAATAATTTCTTTGGTCTTGCCAACATTCAGAGAGAGACAGTTGTCCTGGCACCATGATGTTAGATGCTCCACCTCGTCCAAGTATGCTGTCTCATTGTTGTTGGAAATGAGGCCCAGGACAACAGTATCATCAGCAAATTTGATGATAGAGGTGGAGCTGTGTGTGGACAAACAGTCATGTGTGTAGAGAGAGTAGAGCAGGGGACTCAGGACACAGCCCTGTGGAGCTCCCACACTCAGGGAGATGGAGGTGGAGGTGAACTCAGGAGGCCTACTCTCACCACCTGAGGCCTGCCAGTGAGGAAGTCCTCAATCCAGTGGCAGAGAGAAGGATTCAGGCCGAGATCCAGGAGTTTGGAGGTTAGCTTAATGGGAACTATGGTGTTAAAGGCTGAGCTATAGTCAATAAATAGCAGTCTTATGTAGTTCCCACTTTTGCTGTCGATGTGAGTGAGGGAGGAGTGGAGGACATGAGAGATGGCATCTTCAGTCGATCTATTGGGACGATAGGCAAACTGAAGAGGGTCCAAAGTGTCAGGAATGAAGGCGCAAATGGTGTTTTTAATGAGTCTCTCAAAGACCTTCATGACTATAGATGTGAGAGCCACTGGACGATAGTCATTTAGGCAAGAGGGTTTACTGTTCTTAGGGACCGGGATGATGGTGGATTTTTTGAAGGAGGTGGGGACCACAGATGTAGCAAGGGACTCATTGAAGATAGATGTAAACAACCCGGCGAGCTGAACAGCACAGGACCGCAGAACACGGCCTGAAATACCAATCACATGTGCTTTGTGATCCAACTCCCCAGATAGGGGTGTCTGTGTTTGAGTGAAACAGAGATATTTCAGTTCCATTGTAACTTGTGACAGAGACTGAAAATGCGTGGTAACCTGTAGATGCGTGGGTGTGTCACCAGAGACTCATGACCAGCCACTTCCCCTTTCTACAGGTATACAAGATAATTGTGGGAGGAGGGTCAGGCGTCAACCAGACTGAGGTAGGCTACGTGTTACATCCATAAAAGGACATCCAAAGCACACAGACACAATCCTGATTATTTTTCTAATTGTCAATGTTTAATTATAATTATCAAAAAGCCTCAGACATTACAAATGGTTAGGTTGAGAAATTTTGTGTTGCTCTGGATAAATAATGTCTTATAACAGTCAGTCAAAAATAACCATGACATCTTCAAAATAGTCTAAGTCTACAAGCAATTTGGAGGGGGAAAAAAATCATGCATGTATGTAAATGAGGTTGAAAAATAGTCCTATTGTGACAAATTTAAACAGGACAGCACATTGTAAACAAGGCCATGCTATTGCATAAATCCCAGTTCTGTAATTAGACTGTTTCTCTAACAGCCCTTGTGTTTTACCAACATACACACATATGCACACACGCAAACATTCGCGCTCAAAAACACACAAAGCGGCGTTTTGGGCAGCCGTGCGTAGGAGACCTTTGCGTGTTTGGTGTGGAACCAGGCTGTTGAAGGCCTGAGTTGTCATGGCGATGATAGTTTGATTCACCATGGCGACTAATGAGTGAAAGAGAAAGGGAACGACAGACATGAGCAAGGGAGATTGCATCATAGGAAAAGAGAGAGAGTGAGAGAGAGAGATCCAACTTAAGCATCATCCACCGAACGATTACATGAAACTGCCAACGCTTGATGAAAAAAACCTGTAAATATGAGGATGATTCAAATGGTGTGAATACAGCGAGAAAATCAAAACAGAAAAGCAAGTGCTTGATTGCTCAGATTTTTTGTACCTAATTGAATTCAGCCGTCCACAGCCATGCAAATTAATTGTTTCTATGTTCTCATGTGACACAAGTGTATATTGTATACTATTCATACTGTGCACAGTATGTATGTTTTTCTTTATGCATATAACAGTCAGGCGACCACATTTGCCAAAGTACATAATACTGTATACTCTGTGCACTCCATACTTTGACCTTCTATTACCAGTTTGATAGATCTGAAGTAATAATGGTAACACAGTTTTTTGTGTTAATTTTTTGACCAGTCAACAAAACTGAACTGAGCTGGCTTATGGTGACCCAGGTTTGAGTTTGACCTGGGTTATCATGTCCTGATACTATTTTCTTTCTCTAACCCTATTTGCCTGTTTACAGCACAATTTGCTATAAAATAAAGACAAAGTCTAGAAAAATAAAATTATTTAAAAAGCAAAAAAATGCTATATTTATTTCTATGCTGATAAAGTGGGTGCCACCCAAATCCAATGTGACGAAGACAATTTGTACTGTTGTACTACTTGAAACAGTTCTTCTTGTAAAATGGCTACTGTTTTATTTACTATGAGAAAAAAGTCTGCAGTTTACTAGGCAGTATACTATAGGCATAGTATGGTGAGCAGTGAGCATTATATTTCCCAGTAATCAATGGCCCAGTCTCAAACAGCATATTTGAAGTGCACTTGCAGACTTGCATTGGCCGGCGTCCCAGCACCTGTAAAGTCCACAAGGCCGAAGGCCTTCCCATTAGTCATTTTAGGTTTCTGAAGGGTGCTCACCAGCAACCGCTTTTTCAGCTATGCACACTTTCACGCAACTCAAGCAAGCCCCACTTTTACCCAACTGCCTGTATCGCATTACAATCACTAAAGCGTGGAAGCAAGGGGTTCGGGTGCCATTTGGGGCAAAGACAAAAAGTAAACTAGTATTTCATTCTGAACATAACCAGAGTTACACAATATCCTCTGCGAACTTCTTTAAGTCAACGACGAGAGTGTGTAATAGTTTATTTCTAGCATCATAGTACGTTCTAAAAGGGAAGAACCCTTAATACATTCTTCACATTTTTAATTGGTGAAACAGCTCTTAAATACCAAGGTCTCTTTCTCACTGCACTGCTCGCTCTCCAGCAAATATAAACAAACCCGCTCCATTTATTCAACTTGTAACAAACATTAAGTTCCTAATATGTCACCACTGGGGAAGAAACTGAGCTATGTTGGTCAGAATATAAATAGTGAGTAGCCAATATTTAGAGAGAGCATGATCCATCACAGTTGGTGATAGTTAGTTATGCTGTATATTGGAGATGACCTCATCCCTCTGTGGCAGTCCATGCCCACTCATTTGAATCCGAAGTTTGAATGAAATACCATTCCAGTGGTAAAGGAACGTATTATCAATGGCACGGTTGCTATGACCTAAGGGCTGATGGACATTCATAGTATTGCCTGGGTGATTTGAATACTGTTTCTGTTAATAGTGCAGATAGGGTTCTGTTACGTAGGTTGTGGTTTGAGTGTAATGATCACAGCACGCCTCTGGCCATTTGACCTGAATATTGAACATAAATAGGCAAACAAAAATAGTTTTTGACAATTCTAGATTTGTAGCAGTTATTTATGGAATCCTGTTTCCATCTCAGAGTAAAAATAAAACATGTGAGAAAGTTTAAAGTAAAAAAAAATGTCATAATGTATCACATTATGGGATACAATACAGGCAAAATTGAGATATAAATCACAATTACAAAAATAAATGAAATGAGATTGAGAAAGATGCAAATGTGAGATATAAAGTCACAATGAGAAATACAATTATTTTGAGATAAAATTTAATTGTCACAATGTGAGATATAAAATTATAATTATGAGAAAGTCCAATGTCCAATGTGCAAGTCTCAATTATGGCAGTCACAATTAAAGCCACAATATGTAATTTTTCACTACTGGACGCCCTTTCAAAACAAAGGTGTAGCTTGATGACACCTTTATATATTAAAGATGATGCCGTAATATATTAAAGCGTCTTTGGTGTTTCCTACAAAATAAATCAAGGTTGACGTGGGTATGATGTCATTGATAGGCGACGCACAGACGCGGTCCGTGTCCTGGTTAAAATTGCTTATTTCTCTGGATTTAAACATTCTTGGAAACATTTGGGATAATGTAAGTACACAAGTCAACAAAATATACAACATTGTTCTAGTAGTTTTTGGATATTTTAATACAAAATTTGTGAGTCACATTTATGAAATGTGAGAAAATGTATGTTGTATTATGAGACAAGATGCAATTTGAGAAGCAGTCAGATTGTGACAAATTCAAAATATGAGATAAAGTGACAATAATGAGAAATAAAGGCACAATGGCCTTTTTTGTCTGTTTTTTTTTTTTTTTTTTACTTTGAGGTGGAAACATGCCTTCCTAGTTATCAGCTTTGCTTAATGGAAGAAAAACAGGATTTCTGAGCAGATGAACAGATAAGTGGTTGCGTGGAGTTTGACAGTTGGACACATGCATGCTCAACACCTCGTTTGAATTTTCCAGTGTATACTACAGGTTCAGGTTAGTGGAATGCACCTGTTCAGCAGCTCCTGACAAATGAATAGAAATGGCCATATTTATTCCATTTTCTTCTTTCCTTCTCTGATAACATTATATTTGGTGCTGAATTGACCTAGAATGACAACAATCTATGTGTCTCCTTTCTTCACCCCTTTTTAACCTTTCAGCAGCACTGAGTGCATATGTGAGAGAGAGAGTGTGTGTAACAAGATCTTTTTGGCTTCTTTTAAACTCTCCTCCATTTGGGAACTTCCATGACCATCAAAGTACACCACTTGGGAAAAAAAGAGAACAATCTACCCCTGCTTTTCCATTTGCACACACACACACACACACACACACACACACACACACACTTTTAAGTCTAATACAAAATTGCATTCACACAAAAGATGTTTTAACAGAATAGAAAAACAAATGTTAATTAAACCATATGTAAATCCAAAACAGTGTTTTACTCTCAAGTAATCAAAATCTTAATTTCTGCATTTTAGCCTCAACGGCAGAGCTGTAAGGCATGATTTTGTCCTCTTGCACCCTGTCTGTCCATTAGCTATGCACCCAACCACCTATATGGAGACAGATTTTCTGTGACCATTTAACCCAGCATGCGACGCTACTACCTGTAACTTTAACCACCCATGGGCTGCACACTCGGCTGGCCCACTGTGTTAAATTCATTCATCAGCCGCCAATCAAACCTGACCATGACCACAGCGACTGGCCAGCAGCGTCTACAGTAACAAAACAGTCTGCAGTCTCTTCCCTCTCACTTTGTTCAAATTATTGCTGAAACTACATTTTTATTAATATTGTTTTAATTAATTCTTAATGAAACCACTTTTTATACCGGAAATCAATAGTTTAAGCTTGAGCATGAATAAAAATTAAAGGCAAGGGGTTAAAAGAGATAAATAGATTGCAGATTGACTGTTGTAGGGTTGTAGGCAGTTCAACAGAAAGCCATACGTTTTCAGTCAATGAAAATCAGATAAAGTCTGCAGGGGAATACAAGAAGAAAAAAAAGAAGAAAAAAAAAAGAAGGAGTAAGGATGGAGTGAAAGTGAAGGAGTGTTGATAAAGGTGCTCATGCAAGATAGAGCAGCTCTTAGCTCCCTTATACTGTGTTCTAAACCACTGGAGCCAAATCACAGACAAAAGCCCCACTGTTTCAAACTTCCTGTCCGTGCGGGTATCAGAGCGCCCAGGTTGAGCATGTATGTGTGTGAGAATTATTCTTAAATTAAAAGACTTCAAAAAGATATGACGTAATATTGTCAAACCTACCTTATCTATAATTTAGACAAGCTGGGTACGATGATATTTATGTCTATGGTTATAGTTTAACACCTCAGTCACCATGGGCACGTGTTCATGGGCTGACCACAGGACAGGTGATATGATTTGTCATCTCAGCCAATCAGGCCTGAGGGTTGTATGTGCCGAGGATCCAATCAGACTGCACCCTGAATCTCAGGCAATAAGAGATGAGTTTGACCCTGCGTCTGGCCTCAAACACCTTCAAGGATAAAACACGTCTGTTCAGCTGTAACTAGAAGTACGCCAACAATAGATTCTTTACATGCACATTAGTGAGTGTGCCTCTGTTATAAGAAAAATGTTAACTTCATAGTACACAAACAGTCCTTAAATTAGAGCCAAACTCAGCCAACACTCATGACACCTAATTCAATATAAGGTGTATGATGATGAATAAGCTCTAATTTTGATTAGTCCAAATAAAAAAATTGAAAGAGCAAAACATTTGCAGAGTTTGAGCAGTAAATGTGTCACTAGTTTATTATTATATACACCGATCAGGCATAACATTATTACCTAATTATGACCTAACATTATGACCTAATATTGTGTAGGTCCCCTTTTTGCTGCCAAAATAGCCCTGACCCGTTGAGGCATGGACTCCTGACCCTCCAGACCCCTGAAGGTATGCTGTGGTATCTGGCACCAAGATGTTAGCAGCAGATCCTTTAAGTTCTGTAAGTTGCGAGGTGGGGCCTCCATGGATCGGACTTGTTTGTTCAGCACATCCCACAGATGTTCAATTGGATTGAGATCTGGGGAATTTGGAGGCCAAGGCAACACCTCAAACTCGTTGTTGTGCTCCTTAAACCATTCCTTAACCATTTTTGCTTTGTGGCAGGGCGCATTATCCTGCTGAAAGAGGCCACAGCCAACAGGGAATACCGTTTCCATGAAAGGTACTTGTGTACATGGTCTGCAACAATGCTTAGGTAGGTGGTACGTGTCAGAGTAATATCCACATGGATGGCAGGACCCAAGGTTTCCCAGCAGAACATTGTCCAAAGCATCACACTGCCTCCGCCGGCTTGCCTTCTTCCCATAGTGCATTCTGGTGCCATGTGTTCCCCAGGTAAGCGACACTAGGTAAGTTTCTGTCAGAACCAGCATTAACTTCTTTAACATTTTGAGCTACAGTAGCTCGTTTGTTTGATCGGACCACACGAGCCAGTCTTCGCTCCCCACATGCATTAATGAGCCTTGGCCACCCATGACCCTGTCGCCAGTTCACCATTGTTCCTTCCTTGGACCACTTTTGATAGATACTGACCACTGCTGACCGGGAACACCCCCACAAGAGCTGCAGTTTTGGAAATGCTCTGATGCTCTGCCCAGTTATCTAGCCATCACAATTTGGCCCTTGTCAAACTCGATCAAATCCTTACGCTTCACCTGTCATAATGTTGTGCCTGACATTAATGCCTGATCAGTGTATATTTTTTTTTCTTTTATTGTAGAAGTGAAGTGAAAAGTGGAGGAAGAGGGAGAATTGGATGAAGGTTGGATTCAATGTCCCATGTACACAATAGCTCCTCAAATGTCATGAGCAACCTGCTTTAATAATTCTTTTTACATTATAAAAGCAATTATATCCAAAGTGCCTTACTTTGCATTAAACGGATACATTTGATCATTTTATGGGAATCTAAAATAGTAGCCACGCAATACTATGAGCTATATTAATGCTATAATATATATTAATTTTTAATTAACCAGTTTGCCCTCATCTCTTGTGCATTACTTTATCTTTGAATGAGTTTTCAGTGTTGTAATGGAGTCAAATGGGGAAGTCCCTCTCTCTCTAGAGTGAAGATCGGTTCAATTCACACTGTAACCACTGTACAGCATACTTGGCAGCCATCCAGCTCTCCACTGATCCAGCACTGAAGAAACCATCATATCACTAAACACAGGAAACATCAGATACTGTATTATTTTTTCCCCTCTTAACTTTATATAAATGCAAAAGAGTTTTGTGTTTGGAAGTGTTCACTAATAATACAGAGTTTTCTCTGTGTATTAGCGATAAAGAGGGCGATAAGCTGATGAGCTTCCTTCTTGACACAGAAAGCCTAAATAAAGAGCCTTTTGGTTCCTAAAACCTCCAGCGATCACAAGACAGAAGAAGTATAGTGTGTTTGCGTGTGTGTATCTTCCCACAAAACCTGTCTCTGACATTTAGTTGTGAGTCTTGAGTGCAGTCACATACTCAACCTGTGGGCCATACAACTGCCTGTCATATCAAAGAATGTTATGTCTATGGTCTATTACCAGTACCTACTTGATAAAACTGCAGTTCAATCTCAGGTGTCATAAGTTCATTAAACATGCAGAGCAGTATGCTAGGTGTATTGACCTGGTCCTGATCTACTATTATTGGCCCTGTAAAATCAGGAGAGAGTAATCTGTAATGTGGTTTACTGGTGAAAGCAGCCATGGTGGGGGGAACCGACATGGCAGAGTGACGCTTGATGCAATTATTTATTATACAAAAACATCCCTGTCCAAACATTTAGATAAGACCATCCCCTTTCTACTCTCAAACCAGTACATCTGAATCATATCCTCTTAGATACATACAAACACACATACACCCCCATACATTCACTCAACATGCAACCATAAGAAATATTACACAAAACAGACACACTTTGTAGCCATGTTGCAGAGTTAACTTGCCACCATTAGTGAATATACAACTGTGCAATCTGTAACATGCCAGGTCTTGCTAAGAATATGAACTCAAGAATCTAGTTACATAAATCTGACATCATTAGACATGAATTTTCTCTCATACAAACTAACCAAAATGTATACATTATAAACATATACATTATATGATCTTAAACCAGGATTTTTAGAGTCACAAACTCTCTTTACTTTAACTATATTGTTTCATATTTTCCTATTATTTTTGTTCATCATATAGCTTAGAACATTACTACATTTATAAAAAGACAAAAAGTATACACATTATATTTAAATATTACATTCAAGAATAAATAGATCAATTTAAATGTAAGAAAGTATTTACAGCAAAAATGATCATAAATCCAATAACAGACACCCAAGGACTGATCTAATTAAAGATATTTGTGAATCTTTTCAAACATCATTTTAGAGTTTTAATATTCTTGCAGAGAATATTTAAATTCCCAGCACAGAGGAAAAATACAAGATAAGGTTCAGAGTATTAAATTCTCATTCACTTCAACACTCTCTTGCACTCATTTATACACTTAAAGCTTGAGTAAAGAATTACTGTCAGAATTTTAAAGTTCAAAGGTCACCTCATTGCCCACTTTCTGCTAAGGTCAAACTAGTATATCTAACTGACATTTTCATTGATATGAGAAGACAATCTGATATGAGTCATTCAGATTCAAAATTAAAAATGCTGGAAAACAGGGCACACCCTGTTCGAAAGAGAAAACAATAAAATATACACAATTATTTAAAAAAGAAAAACAATAGTTTTGATTCAAACTAATTTAAAGACCAAATTGCATTATATTGTGCATAATTCTCACATTGATACACTATGTTGTAAAAACTTTTGGGACATCTGCCTTTACATGCACATGAACTTTAATGATATCCCATTCTTAATCCGTAGGGTTTAATATGGAGTTGGCCCACCCTTTGCATCTATAACAGCTTCAACTCTTCTGGGAAGGTTTTCCACAAGGTTTGGGAGTGTGTTGATGGGAATTTTTGACCATTCTTCTAGAAGCGCATTTGTGAGGTCAGGCACTGATGTTGGACGAGAAGGCCCGGCTCGCAGTGTCAACTCTAATGGACCTTGCTTTGTGCACTGGTACACAGTCATGTTGGAACAGGAAGGGGACATCCCCAAACTGTTCCCACAAAGTTGGGAGCTTGAATTTGTCCAAAATGTCTTGGTATGCTGAAGCATTAAGAGTTCCTTTCACTGGAACTAAGGGGCCAAGCCCAACCCCTGAAAAACAACCCCACACCATAATCCCCCCTCCACCAAACTTTACACTTGGCACAATGCAGTCAGGCAAGTACCATTTTCCTTCCAGACTCGTCCATTGGATTGCCAGACAGAGAAGCGTGATTCATCACTCCAGAGAACACATCTCCATTGCTCTAGAGTCCAGTGGCGGCATGCTTTACACCACTGTATCCGACGCTTAGCATTGCACTTGGTGATGTAAGGCTTGGATGCAGCTGCTTGGCCACGGAAACCCATTCCATGAAGCTCTCTACGCACTGTTCTTGAGCTAATCTGAAGGCCACACAAAGTTTGGAGGTCTGTAGCTATTGACTCTGCAGAAAGTTGCCGACTGACCCTACTCTGTGATATTACGTGGCCTAACACTTCATAGCTGAGTTGCTGTTGTTCCCAATTGCTTCTACTTTGTTATAATACCACTAACAGTTGACCATGGAATATTTAGTAGTGAGGAAGTTTCACGAATGGACTTACTGCACAGGTGGCAACCTATCCCAGTACTACGCTTGAATTCACTGAGCTCCTGAGAGCAACCCATTCTTTCATAAATGTTTGTAGAAGCAGTCTGCATGCCTAGGTGCTTGATTTTATACACCTGTGGACATGGAAGGGACTGGAACACCTGAATTCAATGATTTGGAGGGGTGTCTCAATACTTTTGGCAATATAGTGTATATGACAGAATTTTAGGTTACTTTGAGTTCATGTTGTGACATGCAAAAAATGTCAACACTGATGCCACTATTTTATAGATTTTTTTATAGATAGATAGTTTTATGTACATCATTATAAATTTTAAAAATGTGTACATTTACGCTGTACATCCAATGACAATTCATCCAATTTCATTAAGGCTGTATTAAAGGGTTTGGGGAATCCCTGTCTGAACATGAGCCATGAGTCATTTGGTAAACTAAAAGAATGAAAAAGTATTTGCTGTTTACCTAAATGCTAGTATGTCACAACCTCTGTACATTTGTGTGTGGGTTTAACAGTGTGGTTTTTTTTTTTTTTTTTTTTTTTGCCTCAAGGCAAACACAGACGTTTTTGTTCAGAATGCAGGTTTCAGGATCACAATAATTGCAGAGGTTCAACCTGTGTACCCCCTCCCCCCATCTGAAATCCTTTGAATTAAGTTGCATAACTGTTATGTAAGTAATGCCTTAGTTAAAAGGTAACGTCCCACACACTGCTTACTATCATGTGTGTCAGAAAGAGGGTGTGGCACTGGTTTGGTGTGAAACCAGGCAAGAGAGGGTGATTCCAGAATATGACGAAAACTGGCTGGACTTTATTGGTTAAAAAATCCTGGGCGGCAACAAACTGTTGCTGGGAAAATTACAATGGCAATGGCAGGTAGATCATAAAAACCCACACAATGTATGAATGTGTGAGATTGCTTTTTATCATCACCGAAACTATTCCCACAACCTTCACAAAAATGGTGAGTAATAAGCCCTTTGTAAGTGTAAATGTATCATTGAGAGTGACCCCAGATTTAAAGGTCAAGATGCCGATAATCTTATTCACGACTATGGTCAGAAGACATGAGACAAGTTTTCCACTTGATTTCATGGACGTGTCCTTACATTCATAAAGGTGAAAATGTGGGTGTCTGAAAGTACACTACTCTAAACACTGACATAAACAGTGTTGATTACAGACTGCATCTTGAGAAGAGGCTACATGAAAAACTCTCAGGCCCTAAAATATGCCAAAATTCAAGTAACGAAATCCACAAAAGGCCAAGTGTCATTGTGATTTTACCATGGGAAAGGAGTGATGTGGATGCAAAGCTTATATAAAACAATGCCAAGCCCTATGCAAGTCCTTAACCATGTCTTAAACATTGGGGAAAGTGGGGGGTGATAAAAGACTCTATGTCCAACACTCTCTCTCTCAAAAAAAAAAAAGAAATTCTACAAAATTGTACCTTTTAAGGTACAAGTAGCTGTTACTGGGTGGAAACAATGGCATAATTGTACCCGAAGGATCAGCTGTGTAAAGGTACAGTTATACGTTTGGTTCCCCAAGGGAAAAAAATTGTACCTCCGCTGTACCTTTTTTTTCCCCTGAGATTGACTAAAGAGTTACATTTATTTGTGGTTGCCAAGTCATTAATATAGAATTTTATCAAAAGTTTAATTTAGTCACAACTTTCACGATCCAATCAGAATTTAGAATCATTAGTTATTAATTAATTATTCATTTTATAAATCTGCTTTAAACCCAGATTCATTGATTAAACATTATTTATGCAAATACCAAATGGGAAAAAAATCCTCCTATGGGAACAGTGCTGTATTTAAAAGTATTTATAAATACATTTCTGTCTCATTTTATGATTCCACATGAAACATAAAAAGGTCTTTTAGTTTTTATTAAAAAAATAAAAATTCACAGTCTTATAAAAAGGTTTAAATTAGGTTTCAAATATCAAATGTCCAAAATCACTTAAAATAAGCAATTGTTATTGAAAGAAATTTGGGAAAATGAGGAAAATAGGCCCTTAATTACAAATAAGTTACAAATTACAAATACCTGATTTGAACTTCTGAGCTGTGAGAACAAGGAAATATTTTCATCAAACCCATCAACAGCAGTAGATGTGTCATTACTCGTAACATTTCAATAAAAGTCTCCATTAATAAAGACAACTAAGAACACCAACGCACTGACATTTTAAACTAACCCTTGCAACATACATCAAGAAGTAATCCGTTTTCTCTGTGTGTGTTGTTTATGAGTCTCTATGAGGTGCGCTATAAGGTGATGATAACATTTTTGACATCTTAAGAGAGATTACACTTATTTTTTGCACACTCTCTCTCTCTCTCTCTCTCTCTCTCTCTCTCTCTCTCTCTCTCTCTCTCTCTCTCTCTCTCTCTCTCTCCTTAAACTAAGGCTTGAACTCATTCACCTAGCCAACAGACAACATGCATGTCATGGTCTGCACCCCTGAAAAGTTAAAAACAAACATGCACACAAAGAAAACTACTATGCGTGCATTCCAAGAGGTTTGCACATAGGTATCACTTAATATGCTCACATGCAAAATACAATATACAGCAAAGACTTTAAAATAGCAAATCAACTCACCATTGCTTACTGGGAAAGCCTCATTCATAAGTTTGGTATGTCAGTGCATTTGTTTAATGTTTAATGAACTTTCTAATTAACGGCATGGGTGCAAATAAAAATATATATTTTTAGAAACTCTGACAGGACTATCTTTTATAATATTCGATAATATATTAATATTTCTGTGCTGTTAGGAGATTATTTGTTTTGTATTAAATATTTGAAGTTATAATGAATCATTATACTACAAAATTCATTTGATCAATATTGATCAATAATCAGTCCTCACATGCATGATCCATGAGTTATTTCGTTCTCCATGTATTTATCTTACCGACTCAATGGAATGCTCAAAACAAAAGCAGTCTGCATACTTCACCTCTGAACACCTGCTGAACTGTTAGTCGGAATTCCTGTACAATTGTTCTGACACCCCCCACAGTAGGGGCAACACAAATACTGAGGAGTGGTAAGAGGATGAGATGCACGCATACACCCACATGCTTCATGCACTGTGAAAATCCTGTTCAATTTATGGTTTAAAAAAACTGGAAGGTGTGGTTGCCAGACATTCATTGCAAACTAACGATCCTGACCAAATATTTCACATGTGGTCTAAGCTATTTGTCCACCCTGTTAAATTACATTTTTACAATGCAATGCGTAACTGGGTGGACGTTTTAAGCCAATAAACAACATTACATTATCATTATCATTTAATATAAGAATTTTAATAGATACACTCACCTAAAGGTTTATTAGGAACACCATACTAATACTGTGTTTGACCCCCTTTCGCCTTCAGAACTGCCTTAATTCTACGTGGCATTGATTCAACAAGGTGCTGAAAGCATTCTTTAGAAATGTTGGCCCATATTGATAGGATAACATCTTGCAGTTACTGGAGATTTGTGGGATGCACATTCAGGGCATGAAGCTCCCGTTCCACCACATCCCAAAGATGCTCTATTGGGTTGAGATCTGGTGACTGTGGGGGCCATTTTAGTGAACTCATTGTCATGTTCAAGAAATCAATTTGAAATGATTCAAGCTTTGTGACATGGTGCATTATCCTGCTGGAAGTAGCCATCAGAGAATGGGTACATGGTGGTCATAAAGGGATGGACATGGTCAGAAACAATGCTCAGGCAAGCCGTGGCATTTAAACGATGCCCAATTGGCACTAAGGGGCCTAAAGTGTGCCAAGAAAACATCCCCCACACCATTACACCACCACCACCAGCCTGCACAGTGGTAACAAGGCATGATGGATCCATGTTCTCATTCTGTTTACGCCAAATTCTGACTCTACCATCTGAATGTCTCAACAGAAATCGAGACTCATCAGACGTGGCAACATTTTTCCAGTCTTCAACTGTCCAATTTTGGTGAGCTCGTGCAAATTGTAGCCTCTTTTTTCTGTTTGTAGTGGAGATGAGTGGTACCCGGTGGGGTCTTCTGCTGTTGTAGCCCATCCGCCTCAAGGTTGTGCGTGTTGTGGCTTCACAAATGCTTTGCTGCATACCTCGGTTGTAACGAGTGGTTATTTCAGTCAAAGTTGTTCTTCTATCAGCTTGAATCAGTCGGCCCATTCTCCTCTGACCTCTAGCATCAACAAGGAATTTTGCCCACAGGACTGTCGCATGCTGGATGTTTTTCTCTTTTCACACCATTCTTTGTAAACCCTAGAAATGGTTGTGCATGAAAATCCCAGTAACTGAGCAGATTGTGAAATACTCAGACCGGCCCGTCTGGCACCAACAACCATGCCATGCTCAAAATTGCTTAAATCACCTTTCTTTCCCATTCTGACATTCAGTTTGGAGTTCAGGAGATTGTCTTGACCAGGACCACACCCCTAAATGCATTGAAGCAACTGCCATGTGATTGGTTGATTAGATAATTGCATTAATGAGAAATTGAACAGGTGTTCCTAATAATTCTTTAGGTGAGTGTATATATAAAATAGATTTAAATAAATATAGAATCTACTTGAAAAAGATACAATTTTCATGCTCAGTATTAATTGACCCAACAGGGTGGACATGCTATGTTTTATGCTATTAGGTAAGTCTTCCAAAAATGAGAAAAAGAGATAAAAGTTTACTTTTTTCTTGGAGTTGCTTTTCCTATAAGGAAATGATGTCACTTCTAGTAAGTCATGTGATTTAATATGCTAGACCAATGTAATTTATGCAATCTATTTTAATGGTTTTACAGATAATAAAAAAAAATGCATCACAATAAAAATTGCATTTTATGTCAAAGAGAATAAGTACCAATGTGCATGAAAGTAGATTAACATTTAGTGTAAAATATGAGGTATTGTTTCATGGGGACATAAAATTTAGTGTAAAATATAAGGCATTGTTTCATGGGGACATAAAATACACCAAACAGTGTATTTTGTCTGATGACAACGTAAAAGACATTACAGGATGGCATTTTGGCGCCTTTATATTTTACAGTTCATAACTGACATAATGTTACCAAACGTAAACTAGCAAAAACAGCTTAATTCTGCTTTAAACTGTTCCATTCATGCTTGTTTTTTGCACAAACAACCCCACTGTCATAAAATACCCCAAAATAGTTCATATGAC
Organism: Paracanthobrama guichenoti; assembly: GCA_018749465.1. NCBI lineage: Eukaryota > Metazoa > Chordata > Actinopteri > Cypriniformes > Gobionidae > Paracanthobrama > Paracanthobrama guichenoti. The sequence continues at coordinate 23,924,472 of CM031958.1, forward strand.
AAGATCATGAGGAACATGACAATCGAGGACACATTATGAACCACCACTTACCTCGGCCCTGCGGTTGATTTCCAGCATCCATACCACCCCCACCTTCTCTGCTGGTTTTTCTCTAACCCAGCCGAGTTTCGGGTCAAGCCTCGAACTCCAGGCCTCCACTAAGGACAGCGAGTCAAATATGTTTACTTCCTATTCCTTCAAAGATTACATGAACATGTGAAATCATGAATTATCCTTTAACAATTGAGCAAATTAGTTTACAGCATTCTAGTTTCCACTATTAAAGGGATAGCTGACTAAAAACTGAAAATTCAGTCATTATTTACTCACCATTGTGCTTGCACTTGTCCATATATTGGCGTGAGTGGTGACCACCTCCAAGCTGTAAAAAAGATGCAAAAGTATCATAAAATAAATTAATCCCATGCCACTCTTGCTGAATATTCCAAGTGTTATGAAAGCACATGACAGGGTTTAAAAAAAAAAAAAAAAAACGAAATCAAATGTAATCTATAATTTATAATTTATTGGCATTTCCCACCACTGTGCTCAGTAAAAGCATGCGCTCCATTTTTATAACTTTTATTAACACACATGGGTTTATAGAAGAAAAGTAAAATGACATTTGTATATCCACTCCCAGAAACTGACCTTTTCTGCTCAGCAGTTTAGTATAGTCACATCACATACATGGACATTCAAATGTGTAAAATTACACTTCACACTTTTTTTTTCTTTCTTTTTTTAAGCAGGTATACCCTGTGTTTGAGGAATTCACTCAAATCCAAGTCATTGCTTGAGTGTAGCAGCATACATAAGTACAAACGCCCACTCACAAATACAAGCAAAGCTGACCTTTAAACTTGTCAACCTGTGATATGCATGATTCAACACGCATACGGTAAAATAACACTCAGTTGCTGCGAAACCTACCTATTTCATATATGAATATATGTCCATGATGCAAATTACAATCACATTCTTGCCCATTGTGGTTTAACGTATAATACTAGTAATTGTAGTCATCACTACTGGACTGTGCTAATATTAGAATATCTTACATTATTGTAGTCATCATGTGAGTATTATCATATCATTCTCAGCCAAGGAAAGCAGTTTTCTCTTCTTTTTTGATGAGTCAGTGCTGGTTAAGCCATTTGGTATCTGTCACTCATATTCGTATGCATTATACAATCACTGCCGGAAAACGTGGGAGTTTAAGCTGAAATTCATTGTTGCAACGTAAAGAGTAAAGTTCAAGACCTACATAAATGTGTTCATTATTCATAATATTCTCCAAACAGTTAACATTTGTATGCATTCGTTTGTGTGAAATAATAAAGTTAGGCCTACTATTCATTAGACGTACTATAGGAAGTTCACTGTTCTAACCAGATCGGGTGAGTGTGACACTAAAGATACGGGCAACATAAGAAGCTGTTTAGGTGTGATCACTGATTTCAAAATGAAAAAAGCATGAGAATTTATGTCGTAATAAAGATACAGATGTTATGGTTAGTGCAGAGCCTTTCAGTTAAAAATATGGATAGAGTCGTATTGTAATAATGTGCTTACTAGCCGCAATCAGACGCCAATGTCAATGTAAAAAAGTAAACGTATGAGAAGTGTGGCTTTATCAAGACAGAACATTCTCACACCTTTTGACCAATTCATTTGACTTTTTTTCCCCGGGACATTTTTAAGAGATGTTTTCCCAAATCAGAGAGTTTTATGATAGCCTACTCACATTGACTGTTTTGTTTTCTGATTTCATTCAGCTTTAACTTTTGCACTTATGTTACACCTGTAAATACTGAGCGTTTCTGGTTCTTTAAACGGCATGTCATTTAACTAGTTGTCTCTAACCGCTGCAAGCAGAACCCGTCTTGTTACAAAGGAGGCTGATATCACTTGACCCGGTTAACGTGCTCCTTCCTTACGCGTCTAAAGAGGCTGGGGAGGGTCACGGAGAGGGGATTCCCCGTGACGGCAGAGCAGCAGCGCTAAAAGGAGCGAGTTTCCCTCCGCGCACGCCCTTTCCACACCTAGCCCCAGGTCTCGCGACGCGGAACATGTTCCCCCCAACTACAGAGCACCTGATGTACCTCTGGACTTCTTGAAATTGGGGAATGGTTAAAATATAAACAAAAGTTTGTATTTCGGCAATACAGTTTTACAAGCAAAAAACAACTGCTCGCTCCAAACTGGAAGATATTTATCCAGGCATTTATATGGTTTATTTTCAGATATGGACCCTGATGCCTGTGCTTAGCAAGAACTTATTTACAACAGCCTTTCGTGAGCTGTGTTAGAAAATTACCGTTTTTGTTCCAGCTGAGTACGAACTGCCCCTTTTAAGCGGTTGCCTTTAAACAGCATTCGACCTACAAAAACATTTAGTACAACCGAGACCTGTTTAGTGTCCTCGGGACGTCCGAACTCATACTATCCTGCTTAAACAACATGGTTAGAAAGGAGAGACCTGCGAAAAAAAAGCTTCATTTTGAGCCAACGGGCAGCGAAATTACCCGAGGCTATCGGTTCTCTACGTTCTCCCATTACAGTATGGGGATATCATAAGGTTGTTCCCTGGTAAGAGGTAACGGGGACACGCTTCCGCTAAAAATACCTGTCTACGACTATATTTGGATTGGCTGGAACACAATCAAATGTCCAAAATAAACGGCCCCGCCCCGGCGCAATGAATGAAGGATCTGCTATCTCGCTAAATTTAGTAACATCGATTGCGTCAATCACGCGCCTCAGTGCGTCAAGTCCTCACCACGCCTCCAGGAGCTAATCATTGGCCAGAATTAGAACGTGGCCAAGAAATTACGCGTCTTGTGATTGGCTGTTGGTTTTTTTTTAAGTATGGCGTACGCTAGCTATATCTAATCTTTTGTTTAGTGAGCACGGCGAAAGCACACTGGGGTTTTAAGTCCACCCAAACTCACAGCTTTAGTTTAGAATTTATATTTGATTATTGTATCATATCTTTGTTTGCATTGAGGTAAAGTGAAATGTTGGCAAGTGACTGACATTAGTACAATAACAAAAATGATTTTTTTTATGGACTAGCCTGCTTGTCCAATGACTTGCCTATCAATGTTTTTAAGTAAACGTTCACAAGCGCGCATGTTCATACAACGTGCACTTTTCAAGGGTGTAATAAACTTTAATAAACGTGTGTAGTCACTAACATAATAATCACTAACTGATTTTTTCATATTGTGGAAAAAAATGTAAGAGGCCACACTTATGGGCATTTTGCTATTATCAATCAACTTGTTTTATAAATCGGCACCAGCTAACAAAATAAGAACATTTGAAATGGTTTAATCAGCTCTGGAATTATTCTGACACGGATTACATTTTACATTTTAGTTACTATTTCCACTAGCAAGACAACATGCCCTACCGCGCGATTTCAGAGAACTTCCGACAAAGAGTCAGAGGATTACCCGTTTCTCTCTCTCTCTCTCTCTCTCTCTCTCTCTCTCTCTCTCTCTCTCTCTCTCTCTCTCTCTCTCTCTCTCTCTCTCTCTCTCTCTCTCTCTCTCTCTCTCTCTCTCCTGGCATGGACTGTACGGCTTAGCCTATGTGTATACTGTACCAGCGAGGTTGGGGGAGCGCTAGTGCAAGCAGGCTCGACGTCACCTCTCCCATGGCGTCACATTGACGTAGCGCATTCCAGGCTGGCTATGTAGAGGCACACACATAAATGTGCTATTAGACTTTCTCTCGTTCAGCGCGCCACATAAACAAAGGCACATTGCAACTTAAGCTCAGCGCATCCTCTCCGTTACTAACACCGACTCTCTTATAGTGGAGCTGACAGAACCACGGAGTACTTTTTTCTTCTTAGCTAAGAGGAGAATAAGTCCAATTATTTTTTTTATTTTTTTTTTTAATGAAAATCCATCAACTTTTACGACTTTAAAGCCAACTTCCATTCAACCACTATTTTCAGTTTTTACAAAATTCTGTTGGATATGTACAAGGAATTATTAGGGCTTTACAAACACATGTAAAGACGGAACCTCAACAGAAATCAAGTAAGTGGGAATTTTAATGTAATACGCTTTAGAACAAGCGCACAACTGTACGCATTGAAATATAAAATCACTTGAAACATGCTTTGGCTGTTATGTGTCATTTGTATTGCGGTCTCCATTCATGTATTTCTGCATGACATTATGTTTTATGAGAACTTTCTGGTCCGGACCTGTTGAATGTCCGATCCCCCACCGCGTACATATAAACTGTTTTGTGTGCGATGTCATTGTAGATGGATGGAGTGAATCCGATTTTAATTTGCGAAACGTAGCCTATAATATTCTCCCAGGTTGTCATGGAAATGGGATGCCTCTTACTCACCCCGGTGAAACCGCTGTGAGCTCGCGCGGGGCCGGCAGAGAGTCTCGTGAGATGCGCCCAGTAGACGGAGTGAGTGTCGCGCGCTCCGCGTTTCTTAAAAGCGTGACTTAATATTGTGGCGTTAAGTATTAATATTAATACTGCGTTAAGAGTACTTGCAGTTATTATATATAGAGTCTCGTCAATGTTGCTTTGCCACGTTTCAGTGAGACGACCGAGCTTCATTCATTCTGTCTTGTAGCTATACGGAAGGACAGCACGCGAATATACACAGTGAAATCCACATTTGCACAGTAATCAAATATAAACATTCACGATGTCGTCACAAATAACTTCAGTTTTATATTTACCATTCTCGCGCTCTATAGTTCTCGCCAGGGTCTGCTTTTAAGGAGCTACATGTCAACACACTTGTAAAGTTAGTGTTTCCCTGCTTTTAGAAGACCTTAAATCTGTCATTTCTGAACAAACAACGTGACTGGGTATATTGGGAGTGTCTGTGTGGTGTTTACAATCTTATGTTTATCAAATTAACATAAGAAACACGCTCTTGTGCTTTCTTTCCCTGTAGTTTGTGGTGTGAATTTCAGATCAGTAGCCTAAGAATCAAAGCAAGCGCTGCAGTGCCACTTATTTATGGGCACACCTTTATAAACATTAGCCTAATGAAAACGTAAAACTTGGTAATAAGCTATAGTAGGCTAGGCTGTTTACTTCATCGGCAGTATAGCCTACATGGCAGAATGGTGAGAGTGGTGACAGAACCGCCCCCAAGAGGTGTATGATACGCCAGTAGCCTTGTATTGATCAGAGAAGTGATCAGAGGTTGTTGTACTAAAGTTTTATTCCACAGCACGCGAGATCGGGTCACAGAGTACACAGCCTGGTAAAGGCTCTGTCTCTTTCCCTCAGGTCTCTGTCCCCTTCGGGTGTCAAATCCCGTTCTCCAAGCTAATTTACTGTACTTGTTTTTTTTCCCCCATCCCTTTATCTCCACTCTCTCCCTTTCTTTGTGTGTTTGCTGGAAAGCCTCTATCTCGCGCGCTTATTGAACGCAGAACGGAGCGCCTCTACAAAGCGCGTGCTTCAGTGCTCTCTCGCGGTTCTCTAGGTTACCGGGGCACAAGCGGACCGGCGGCTCCATGCGTACACACTGAAACACGCTCTGTCAAAATCACACATAACCTAACCTCAGAAGGACAAAGGGTTGAACTCAAAAACCAACATAATAAAGTATACAGACAGCTGCCCGCTTCATAGTAGGATGTATGTTTGAAATCAAATATCTTATTTATGAGGCCACTCAAAATTCTCTTTTTTTGTTGTTGTTGGCCTGTTTCATTCCTGACTACAGTTGTCGATTAAACCATAAATTAGTTCCTGCTGTTGTAATATTCCCAAAACATGGATGTTTCTGGGTTTTGATTCTGGCGGTTTTAGGGACGAGAAAGACAGACAGTGCTCATTTCGAGGGCTGGCTTTGTGTGAGCGCGCCTCTGTCAGGGAGGGGGCGCTAGTCGCTTTTAAAAACTCTTCGGTGGGCTCTTCGCGCTTGGGTTTTATTTGACCGAAGACGGGGATAGTCAGACTTCGGTGAGTGAAGTGCACAGGTGAATACTGGCCAACTGTCACCGAGATTGCCTTTATTTTGAGCGAATGGAACAAAACTAAAAAGAAATGCATGACGATATTTTATTAGACGCCTAGATCTGCTCTATCTTCATGCTCGAATGCAGCACCAGAAGGAATCAAATAAATATTCCGTTATAGATTGCATGATTTTGTTCTTGTTTTTTTGTTGTTGTTGTTGTTGTTGTTGTTGTTTTTGGGGGGTGGTTAATGTATTTCCTCTCGACTTGAATGCATTTTCTTCACTTTGTGTTTTTCATCTTTGTCCAGTTTTATTTGTACTTGGGCTTTTCTTTTTTGATTAATGTTGGTTTGTTTCCAAAGGCTGCGATTGCATCGTTGTCAACGTTTTGTTTTTATTTATTTATTATATTTCTGTTTAAGTAACCTAATATTCCAGTTGGCCTATTTGTGAATAGAATTAAGAAGTTAATGCTGTGGACATTTGTGTGATTTTCTGATTCAATAAAAATATACAAATTACCAGTAAACGAATTTGAATGACCTAATGCATCTGTTTTACTTTTTGCATGCAAATGTTTAAAGGGTTTGATTATATTATAATTAAAAAAAAAATTAATAAAAATAGCTTAGACTTGGGAAATGTTGGTGGAGCCTGAACACTCTTAACCTTTAACTGTTGTTTATTGGCTTGCACACTTGTATTTAAAGCGTAAATAATAAAAAAAATAAAAAATAGGTTTAACTCACGCAATCTACACTATCAGAAACGTTGGAGTATGTCTCTATTTTTGTCGTGGAGAACTAAATCATTCTGTGTTCCCGATTCCAGACACCGGTTCGGAAGAGCGCCTGCAGCCCAGGTCTGAGTCCCGGTTACCGGATACCTCACCCGCCGCGTGTGCTGAAGCAGCCTCGAACCCCAGACGCGTGCAGCCTCCAGCCGAGAAACCGACCACGATTCAGCGAGCAAAAGGCCAATCAGGTACCACAAGTCTCTGTAAAATTTCTCTCTCCACTCTGGAGAGCTTTTCCAAACATACTTGATGTGTTTTGCATATTTCAACTTTTTATATTAAGCTACATACATTTCTAGTTTTAAGGACATCACATTTATTCAATGTAAACCGACTAAGATTGTAAAGTTTATCTGCTATAATTTTGAATGCCCTACACGCCGATGAACGTGCTGTTATATGGTTTGTTTTATACTTTGGAAACTTGGAAATGTCAAGAAATGTCAGTGATATGCTTTTGTACCTACCTGCTAAAATTAGGCCTGTATTAAAACTGGCCTGTCTGTATAATTCAAGCTATAGTCACTGTGACTAGAGAGTTTTGATGTGGTGTAGTTAAAACTATTTTTTCTTGAGAGCTGGTTTGTGTTTTCGGAAATAAATGCAAATAACCGGACCAATAACTGATTTTAAAGGCATTGTCGTTTCTCAGTACAACATTCCTCATCAAATTGCATTTAATTCTTTTTTAAAACATGAGTCGAGATGGTTGGACATTTATATGGCAGATTGCATTTGTGTTCCAATTCATGAAACGAGCGCAATCTATATTAGGCCTATAGCTTTTCATTTTATAGGCTATTTGTACCCTACCAATAATATCACAACACACTGCCTTCTTCATGGTCATAGCAACCTCGTGTGCAGCTGTTAGCACTGTTTGCCTTAGTGTACAGAAAGTGAAAGTTTGCGCAAATGTATTTGTGCTGCACCTACTGATGCTTCTTTGCTTCAAGAGCAAATTCATATTGGTTAGCGTGTCATGTGCATTTATTTATTTTTTTATGTCGTTGATTTTTTGTTTGTTAGATCTATGGCACTCTGACAATGAACAAGCGATCACAGTTATTGGAACAGCTGCATTTTGTCCATCTAAAATGCACACCTCGAGGTTAGAAACTGTTTCATCCCTCTAAAGCGCTTTCTATAAGCCTGCGTGTGTATTTGTGTGAGGCTGTCTGGTGCAAACACACACACACACACACACACACACACACACTCACTCACTCACTCTCTCACTCACTCGAGCTGTAAAGCATTGTTTCAGTATGACTTTATGTGGTCTAGACGTTTTTAATATTTTGACTTTTTACGTTATGTTGGCTGCGTTTCCATTTTTATTATCCGTGTCATGGTGAAATGTGGAGCTGAGGTGGAGGATCGACGTGCTGTGGGGTTAGCACGTGCACAAACTAACCATAAACGGATACACAAAAGAGATAGAGTCGGACAGAAAGTGTCCTGTTTTTTGTGTACGGATTTGTCTAGTCTTACATTTGAGCTGACCTTAAGTGTGTCAAAAAGACACCCAAAGCTTGATTGGCTAACTGCCATATTTAACACGATCTTCAAAAAAAAGAAGAAAGAAGATATTTAAAAGCAAGTTTATCAGCATATCTACCTTTACTTATATTGCAGGCTGGCGTATTTTTGACTTTGGGATTCGTAAAAAACCAACAAAAAAACCATTTATTATTATTATTATTATTTTAATTGCAAGTGTAAAACGAGAATGACACTGCTTATATACTGGTCCGGTAAATCAATTGTCTTGGGAAGAAAATGTGTATCTCAAGCGCACGTTAGAAAGAGATTTTTTTTTTTCTGTGTGATGTCAGTGGAGTAAGAAAGTTTGAGTCGTTTTTTGCTAAGCTCCATCCAGCGCGAGATTGACCTCAAACCATTCATTCCCCCGTCAGTATCCATGACGATGAAGGGGTCGCACCTTATAGGCTACGCACTCTTCTCTCATATAGCCTGCATCGTGTCAAGTTGTGAATTGGGGATATTATAAGTTGAGGTATGACATGGATAAAACAGAACTATTGGCAACATTTAATCACGTTATTATAGATTTAGACAAAAATCAATTTAGTTTAAAACGTCTTGATGGTTAGCTATGTGCGCTAGGGGCGCTAAAAGACTATTTGGGTTGCGCGCGAGATCAACCAGTTGAACACCCAACCCAAAATGTAACATTAATTCATTTAACTTTACACCCTTGGAAAGTCATTTCATAATTTGTGCACTGAAACCAATGTAGGTTTTTTATTTTATTGAGATGTAAACGGTTAGCTTTCTCCTGACATCCGAACTGACAATGAACGGGTTCATATAAATGTAATATTGAAGCGTAGATAGAAGAAAATAACATAGCAACATGAGTTAGGCTGAATTCATATTTAAAGTAAGGCAGCTGATAAGGAACAAGTTTGTTTTTAATTTAAAGAAAAGTAAACAAAACTTTAATACAAGCTGACAATCAATTCCCAGAAAAAGGAAAGACGAATTATTTTATTTCATTTTTAGGTAAGCCCTGTCTGTTCACGTGCAATGCATTATCCTTTGAATCCAGTGGTGTGACAAATGTCTACCGACGTTAAACTCACTGTTATCCGTGATGCTGTATGCCACAATATGCGTTTGTATGCATAGCCGGCAAACTGCGTAGGAAATGGAACGCGCGCGCACCGGTCCGAGTCATCACAGGTAAAGAGGCGTTCATAATTGATAAGCCTCCTGATTTTACTAAACACACATGACGTGCTGAGGCACAAGCATTACGGAGTCACTACACGACAGCGTCAATCCGACGTCGGGTCTGTTTACACTTCCCCACCTAGGGAAAATAAGCAAACAAAGGACACGCACACACATCTCCTCACGGACTCAGGTAACTGCACAGACGCACTTAAACAGCTGTGTCAAGGCGCACAGTTGTAGGTTATATAACTTTGAGAGCGCGCGCTGGCAATATGGTTTTCCTGGAGCGCAAAGCTGGCTCAGGATACAGCCTACTACGAATGCAGAAACAAGGGAGTTCCTCATGGGTTTTAATAAGAAAATTGTATTCAACAGGTGCTTGGTGCACATTTAATTAAAACGATCGTGAGTATTGATCTAAAATCGTTTTGGTTAAAACTTTTATGCGTTATGTTTTGAAAGGATCTTTTTCTTTAAGTCTGACTGACCACGATGTGCACATTGTTTCGTGCAGTTTTCCTGTTTACGTCTATGCATTTATTATGCCAAGTGAGCGAAATGTAATGACTTTTATGGATAATCAAATAATGATTTGTGAGTTTAGTGTAGGCATATGTTGGGTTGGACAGTGTTTGCTGACAAGAGTGGCATGCTATTCAAATCCAGAAAAAAACAGCTAAATTAAGGACTTATTTGAATAATTATGATCGTTATTAATGAGTTTATTAACTGAGAATTTCTTCAGTGGAGATGTCAGTCTCAGTAACTTTCATTGTATTGAAAATAAATAAATAAAATAAGAGGTAATGAAAATAACTTTGGGTTCCATTGAGAAAAGAAAATCATACAATATAAGTGTAAGTGAATAATGACAGAATTATTTTGAATTCAGATGTTTTATTCTGCTCTTTCTAACAAGTGAGAATCCAGACCAGGAATGAGGCGTGCATTTGTAGTTTTTTTGCATGTGTGCCCACCAGCTCATGGCCTAACCCATGTTTCCAGGAATGGTTTATCTACTAACTTGGTACTAACAGAACAGTACTGAAATGCCGTGTTTGACATCACATCCTCTGCACACCTGAAGACAAAGTTCAGCCAAAAGGCAATATGATAGTCATTAAGTCTCTTTCTCGTTTTTCTCTCCCTCTCTCCCCGTCTCTGTAGACATGCCCTGCGTTCAGGCCCAGTACGGCCCTGCACCTCATGGGTCCAGCTACTCCGCCCAGTCCTTTGGTTACCATGGTGACTACAGTGCTGACCTCATGGCGACAGACTACACGAAGTGTGAGCTCAGTGGGGGGGAGATCTCGGCGGCCGCCGCCACTACTTCCCTGCCCAGTTTTAATGTGTTTGTGGAGGGCGGCTTTGAGCCGAAACCCTCCTGTCTGTATCAACTCCCTCCTCAACGCCCTATCATCAAGAAGGAGGAGGAGTCTTACCCACCCATGGCACCATCCGACGAAGCAATAGCTGGAAGCTCCATGTACTTTAAGCAGTCTCCCCCTTCAACACCCCCCACGCCGCTTCACCCCGGGCCACCCAGCAGCTCTTTCTTGTGGGATGAACACAGTCTTCCCCCTGTTCCCCAGCCCTGCTTGATTGAAGGCCCACTGAAGAGCCCTCGCTTCCCTCATTTCTACGAGCAGACGGCCCCACCATCCACCAGCGGCTACGACACCGCCATCGGCCTTCCACTGCGCCCCGAACGCTCTCCGTCATCCTCCTCTTCGTCTTCACATGTGCCACCCAGCATGGACACGCACACACACTCACACGTGCACTCCCATACGCACTCCCACATGTACCCGCTGAACATGGGTAAGCCGGGAGGCCTGGCGTTCCGCTCTCTGGGCATGGGCCCATGCCCGCCACTTCTGGGAGAGAGTTTGCCATCGCCGCCCAGTCGCACCAGCTCCGGAGAGGGTACCTGTGCGGTGTGCGGAGACAACGCAGCCTGTCAGCACTATGGCGTGCGCACATGTGAGGGCTGCAAAGGCTTTTTCAAGGTAAGAGTTCAGCATCTCTGCAGGGCAGAGGTCTTTCGTTTTCTTATAATAACTCTCGACCAGATCAAATATAGACGCACCCAAGTTCCATCATTGTCACTACTATTTACACAAGTATGCCATAATAATCCTTAGTGACACACACTATCACTTAAAGAATCATACAGCAAGTTATGTTTAATGCAAACAGGAGGATTCCACTGCAGAATAACTGACTCACGTGTACTTGGGCCTTTAAAGGTATAGTTCACCCAAAAATTGAATCACCCTCAGGCTGTTGAAAACATATAACTTTCTTTTTTCCTTGGAACACAAAAGAAGATATTTTGGAAAATGTTTCAATGTTTCTCTTTGTTCATACAATTAAATTTAGTAGGGTCAAATGCTGTTTTAGACCAGTGACCAGTGAATTTCTGCTGTAATTATGACAAAACTGCTTGCTTTCAAACTTGTTTTATTAACTTAAACTGGGATTTATTCCAGAAGTTCCAAGAACGGTAGTTATTGAGGGGTAAAAAAAGTTAAATTTATGATTTTATTATGTTAAATTTATTTTATTTGATTAAATTAGAGTTAATATATGAATAATAATTTATTCATTTAAATACTTTTAAGCTGTGGCCCCTTTTGAAGTTTGCTTAGGCCTGCTACTGGGCCCCGGCCCCCTGGTTGAGAACCACTGCTTTAGACCCCACTGACTATCCCCGTATGGACAAAAATTCTTAATAATTCTTCAAAATATCTCTTTTTGGGTGAACTATCCCTTTAAAACACAGAGAAATAAACTAGTAAAAGAAATTAACACGCTGAGGTCAGTTGAAACTGACAGGAAATACTTGCCAGTTAGGAAATCTCTCATTTGGATTTCCCATAATGCTTTACATTTTTTCTTAGTATTGCACATGGTTGTAGTATTGTAGATGCTGAAGTGGGTGTTTGTAGTTTATGTTGATTGATACGTGTTCCTCAGTGTGTGTTTAATTTGAATAGCATGCCTCATTGTGTATTTGAGTGTGTCTGTCATTAAATGGAGTGTAAGAGGGTTGTACTTGTGCTTTATTGTACAGTGTGTGTCACTCAGTGTTGCTGTTTCTTTTTTGTCTCTTATGTGGCAGTGTGGCCAGGGTAGTGTTTGTTAATTGTGTATTCATTAGTGGTCATTAGTTTTGTTTTTGCTTTGAAAGGAGCTCTTGGCTGAAGAGCCTCACGCAGCTCTACACCGATTGCACCTCATTCTCTGAGTGTGAGGCTCAGGGTTAACCAACCATTGTAACGCACTCTGCAGGCGTTTGAACCAAGGTTAAAGCCCACCATGTGAATAGCGATTCTACAGTGAGCTGTGTGTGTTTTTGTTGTTTCGTTTTGAAGAGGGGGTTGGGATATGGTCTATACGACATACAAGAAGCTGTATAGAAAATAATCTAAGCTCAAAAACTGAAAGATTGTTTAGTTTCAGTTTCAGAGGCACAACTGTGACAGATTTGCTCAGCCTTTTCATGAAAGCATTGGCTTGTGTGTACTGAGTGTGAAATGTGTGTGTGTCTTTGAGTGCTCTCACAAATCGTCTGAGCGGCGGTTGCCACGGCGTCTGTGAGGGTCGTTTCCCTCGGTGACCAGTTAGAGGTGTGACAGCGGCGCGCACTTAAAATATAGCAGCTTGGAGCTGTAGCCAGAAACAAACACACACACACACACACACACACACACACACACACACACACACACACACACACACACACACACACACACACACACACACACACACACACACACACACACGCGCACGTACACAGACTGAGGATGGTCTGTAGCATAGAAAGTTTCAATTGGGATTCAATTTAACAGTTACATTGAATTTAACATATTTATTTCACATTTTGGGGTAAGTATTTTTAATTTGCTTAGGTTAATATTACAGAAACAGTGAGAAGACTTAAAATATACAGAGACTTTGCTGAAAGACTGACAATGAAAGTGAAGGAGCGAGAGTGGCAGAGCTGAAATAATTGAAAATGGCCTGTGGTCTGGTGCAGAAATAAATTATGCCTCTTTTCAATTAGTTTCACAATTAGTTTTTATTTAGTAATTAATAAAAGCAGGGGTTGGTAAGCCTGAGGCTTTGTAGCTATTACTGCAACACTGGCACACATGCACACACACAAATGACATCCACAAACAATGACATATGCACATTGGCAAGTCTTAGACGATCAGCATACTTATTTTTTATGCATTCACACAGGCTTCACCCCTAACTCACAAAACACACTCACCATTTAATTATCTCAGGCAACTCATTAACTCACAATATAAATATTAGCAGGTGAATTTTAATGCGAGCTGGTGTATTGTGTGGCAGTGTATAGCTTTTGTCAAACTGCTAACTCCTTTTTTTTATTTTTCATAAATGTGTTTTTACACAATAGGGTTTATTGTGATATTTATGCACATTGATTTCTAGTACATTAGTTTTTAAGATACATTTTTAATGGAGTGTGGATGCATTTAACCACTAAAATTATTCAGATTTGTCCCACTGGCTTTAGTTTTGTTCATTAACAGCCACTAAATAATTTCACTTATGCTTCTACTTTACATCTGAATACAAACTGTTCTGCTGTTTCACAATGAAAAACAGTAAATAATTGGAAAATTTCAGCACGCAAAATCTTTTCTCTCTCTTGCTCACTCGGTCACATCACTTATTTTCACACCATTTATTTGGTTTGTAATTTGCTCTCTGACTCATAACGTCCTTCAAGTGAGAATATTTAGTCTGAATATTTACCTAATGGAGGGTCAGCACAGGCTCGCTCATTCACAAAACCTCCACATTCAACCCACTTCACTGGAATAAAAGTTTAACAGCTCTTAACTGCTAGTAACTGAATTAGAACTCATTGCATTTATTAAATCGGTTGCAACAAAGACAGATGTGCATTTGTGCCAGCATTATGGCATTGCTGAATAATAAACACGCTAAAATGTGCTTGATTCACAGACATAGTCGTCTTATAATACAGTCTAAGTGCGCAATACACGCAGGCACACATACTTAACCAATTAATGATGACCCAGTTCCACCTCTCCCATTGAACAGTCATACACACACGTCTAATTACACACCCAGAGGAGAGGGCCAGAGAAGATAGTCTGATCATCACTGATTAGGGGAGGAAAGGACGAGGAGAGGGGGATATATGTTCCCTAAGGGGTTTTAATGTGCGACAGGGCCATTAGCACATGTTACATGTCATGAATCCACAACTGCTTGTCTTTACCGACCCTACGGACCCTGCTGTGCACTGGACCACAGCTCAGTGTGTGTGCGTTTGTATATTTGTGTGCTTGCATGAGAGAATGATGGGAATTAGACAGTAATGGTAGGTTTTTAGTTTTTCACTTGTCAGACACTGTATTGGCATGTATGGTTCCATGAAGAACCTTTAACATCCAAGGAACCTTTTCAATGCACTAAATATTCTTTATAGTGGAAAATGGTTCTTCTGAATAATAAAATGTTCTTTATGTTAAGACAAAATGGTTCTCCTGTGGCATTGCTGTGAAAAGCTCCTTTTGGAACCTTTATATATAAAGGTGTGTTGTGTGTTTTTCAAGCATTTTGCCATTTGTTTGTGGGGAGAAATTGATAGATATATTCATAAAAGTTACAATAACCTCAGCTGTCCTTTTCCCATTGAAAAGTAAAGTCTGAAACCTATTGTAACCGTGACAATTTTGCACTGTGACATCGTTTAGAGCATAAATAAACACAAATACACATGCACGTACACACACAGAAGAAGTTTCTGTCCCTTAATGGCCGTCATATGTACAGCCGTTTATCTCATTTTATGAACATCATGAGATGTCTATTCATCTAGTGAGCTCCTGCAGCAATAAAACCTTTGTTTTGAGCACTGTACACTGACTGTGACCGACAGACAGAATCTGTCACAGTCTGAATCGGCTATGAAGTATAGAACATAGTTGCACTCACATAACTCGTGCATGTGGTTCAGAGGGAAACGACGAGGTGGATGCATTTTTTCCGACTAAGCCCAGGGTGTTTTTGAGATGATGTGCTCCACAGGTTGTATTCTAATCAAGTCATACTGAATAAGTGTGAATCTAGCTGTAACTGAGTAGACTCCCCTAGCTAACAAGTGTATTTGTGTGCCCACTGGGAGATTAGTCCACTCTACTACACCGCTGTGCTAGTTTTATGTTCAATTTAAGTGAAATATAAGAAACCGTGCAAATCACATGGATAACGTGTCAGTGTGTGTGGGGGTGGGAGGGTGTTTTAGCTTCACCTGACGGTAAAATTCCAGCTTCCTGGGAAAAGCAGGTGGTTTAATTGATTTCATTTACACCTGTTGGAAACAGCTGCGTGTTTTATGATGTTTCTTTAAAGTTTTTATTGAAAGTGTTTTAATACAAACCAAAAAATTAAAGTCAGATTAAACTGAAAAATAAATGACTTGAGTGGGCCACTAGCCACTTGATACACAAAGATAGTTTTAAACTAAATGTTTTTTATAAAAATAAAAGATAATGAAATTCATACCTAGATGACCATCATGAAGGCTATATGTTTCCCATTACAGTTGTAACTACTAGCAGCCTTTCTAATTGCATAACTGCACAATGAAACCAGAATTGTTGATGTACGTTTTTAGTACTATTAAATTGACCGCAGTTGTAGCTTGTTAAAGCATTGTTTTTGTTTGTTTTGGATATTACCTTAATTACCTCAGAACTTACTGGTCTCACGCAAGTGCTTAATCTTTTGGCTCAGCAGTAGCACGTGCACTTGATGTCTTAACCTGAAGCTTGTGTTAAGTCTTTTTCCTCTTTTCTACGGTTTTTAGCGGCGGGAGTGCTCGCAGATCATTTTTATTTTATTTTAATAAGGTCAGTAATAATCGTGCATATCCAGCCGAGGAGAAAACAACTCCAGAGGGGGTTATTGCAGAGGCACGATCTGCCAAAACCCTGAGGTGCCGTGAGCTGACCCGCGAGTTTCACAAACAATTTTATCATGCGGCGCGGGATGTCTCGCGGGAGCGGCCTCAGCACGCTTTGCACTGATCTTCATTGTCAGTGGCTTGCGCTAATAAAATTGTCCCTCCTGCAGGCAAGGCATGTTGGGAAATTAATTTTATCTAATTATCCTGATGGAGCTGGCGCTTTTTCACATTGTAATTAAAATCTGACCTGCAAGCTTCCTTTTTAATTCTTAGCCAAAAAAATGGGATCAAATTAAATAAATGAAATGTTTAGACCTGTTAGCTTATTGTTTTCTTCTCTCTCTCTCCTTTTTCTCTTTTTATTGTCGGTGGCTGCAGAGGACGGTGCAGAAGAATGCGAAGTACGTGTGTTTGGCCAGTAAAAACTGCCCTGTGGACAAAAGGAGAAGAAATCGCTGCCAGTACTGCCGCTTCCAGAAGTGTCTCAGTGTAGGCATGGTGAAAGAAGGTATCAAACACAGACACACACACACACACACACACACACACACACACACACACCTATAATATGTGTCTGGCCAAGCCACTCAAGCCAATTATCACACAATAGGCCCTGATGCATATGACCTCGGCTGGACCTCTGGTTAGAGACTGATGCAGAGGAGATAGACACTCTTTATCTTAATGACTTAAAACCTCCAGATACACACACTACGCTCAAGAAGCAGCGTGGATTAATACAGATTTGGCTCGTAGCTGGTTTGGTTGGTTAGTATGAATGCATGAATTAAACTGTAATGGAGGTGTTTACCGGCAGTGCTTCGCCTCTGCAATCACAGCATATCAGCAGCTTCACAACCGGTAATAACACAACACACAGGACAGTCACAAGCATATGTGTTCATGGGGAAATTTAATTCTTGTAGAATTTAAGCATGAATACCATCTGATTTAAAAAGATCACACCTTAGATCATCTTATCCACCTCGGCCGGTGATTAGAACAGACATACATTGTTCCTATTATCTCTCTCACGTTCACTCACCCGGTTCCCTCCAAGACCTGCAATCGTGCAGCTTTAAACTGCCCCCTACTGGTCAGTCAAGCATTGTTGAGAGGCATAGAAAAAGGTAGAGAGAAACTACAGAAGTTTTTAAAAACTGCTAAACAGACGTGTAAAATACTATGAAGTATAGGTATTCAAATACATTGTAATTATTAGTGGAATTGCATTGTATGATCTGAATTATAATAATTTATAATATTCTTTAGATGTTTTACTGTCTAAACTGTGTGTTTGTTTGATACAGTGGTGCGCACAGACAACCTGAAGGGGAGGAGAGGTCGCTTGCCGTCTAAACCAAAGAGTCCCCTGCAGCCAGAGCCCTCGCCCCCATCACCTCCCCTCAGCCTGCTGAACGCACTAGTGCGGGCCTATTCCCAATCTACACCACGAGAACTAGACTACAGTCAGGTACCTGAGTGTGGGGAAAGCCCGGCATCAATTGCGGCTAATTTTCAGAAATCATTATTTAACCACTGGATACATGAAATATTAAATTACAAAACAAAAAAATCTTACTTTTCTTTTGACTTCAAACAACAATATAACCATTTCGGATTTGTATTTAATTTAATTTTACTTTCCACAAAATCATTTTAAAAGATTTACACTTTTGTCTATTGCAAATTAAGAGTCATTTAGAACTATGAGAAAGGGTCAAAGATGGTCACTCATGATGGATAAGACCCAGCATCTTTTCCCTGAATGGTTAAAAAATGCAAAGATTAGTTCATTATTTAGTGGTTGTTATGAATCAGAGGGTTCACCATCCATTGGTATGACATTAAAATGAGTGATTGTGATTTGTGTGGAATTTTCATTTCTCTCTCTCTCTTCCTGTAGTTCAGTGCGGTGGAGCCAGTGGGTCTATCTGAGTCTCAGCAGATCCAGATGTTCTACAGAGTGCTAACCGGCTCCATGGAGGTGACGCGCTGTTGGGCCGAACGGCTGCCTGGATTCTCTGAGCTTCACCACGATGACCAGAACCTGCTCATTGACTCTGCCTTCCTTGAGCTTTTTGTGCTTCGCCTCGCCAACAGGTATATGCAGACACACACAGATCTCAAATCACTCATACTTCTAATGTAGACTTCTAGTGTATGGCTCTGACTTCAAAAGTATGCAAACTTCAACATACACTAAAACATCCATAACAATAGAGCTGGGCGATATAGCAAAAAAAAATGTCTGTATTTTTTGACTCGGATTATATTCTGTATATATCTCAATATTTATGCATTTACCTAATATTGCTTAAAAGCAAAGTTTCAATGACTTTATCCAAGTAGATTCAAAATGTACAATGCAAGAAGTAAACTGCAATTAAAATGTAGTTTCTTTACTACTGTTATTATTTAAATGTTTGATGCATTCATTATTAAATTGCATAAGAAAAATAAATAATTCTAATGTTTTAACACACACACACACACACATACACACGCACACTTCACATGTTTTTGTGAATTGTGGGGTCATTCCATAGGCGTAATGGTTTTTATACTGTACAAACTGTACATTCTATCCCCCTACACTGCCCCTGCCCCTAAACCTACCCATCACAGGAAACATTCTGCATTTTTACATTTTCAAAAAAAAACATAATTTAGCTGGCTGGTCCCCACAATGTAGGTGATCTCAGGTTTTACTATCCTTGTGGGGACATTTGGTCCCCACAATGTAATATAAACAAGTACACAAACACACACACACACACTCATGTTGGTGCACCTATCATTATGAGGACTCTCCATAGACATAATGGTTTTTATACTGTACAAATCGTATATTCTATCCCCCTACACTACCC
Organism: Paracanthobrama guichenoti; assembly: GCA_018749465.1. Classification (NCBI taxonomy): domain Eukaryota; kingdom Metazoa; phylum Chordata; class Actinopteri; order Cypriniformes; family Gobionidae; genus Paracanthobrama; species Paracanthobrama guichenoti. The sequence continues at coordinate 23,943,794 of CM031958.1, forward strand.
CTAAACCTACCCATCACAGAAAACAGTCTGCATTTTTACATTTTTAATAAAACATTGTTTAGTATGTTTTTAAAGCTATTTTTATTATGAGGACACAGGAAATGTCCTCATTAACCACGTTTGCGTTGTAATACCAGTGTAATACCCATGTCATTATACAAATTTGTGTCCTCATAAATCACATAAACAAGCACATACACACACACATTATATAAAAATCTCACATAGAGACTTCAGTGAACATTTCTGATGACACGAGTGAATCGCTGAATCAGAGTTATGAATCTGAAATTTGTTGAAACAAACATTTTGAACTGTTTCACAGGAATGAACTCTGAACTTTAATCAGAGATGCCAAATAGTGCATCAGAATCATCAAAATATTCACAATGTTGCTTAATATTATATTAACAACAATATATCATTAATATTCGCTATATTGCCCAGCCCACATACAAATACTCTGTATGCCTGTGATGATATCCTAATTAGTCATTTTCAGTTCTCTTCAGAATGGCTACAGCTGTGGGAGGAAACGGTTATAGCAATTACACTCTGACTTTACACTCATAATATCTCATAGCAACTGTCAGACTATGACAGACTTTTCTATGACTTGCTATTAATGATGTCGCATAAGTCTCTTAGGATTTTCTTTCTGGTTTAGAAATTAGATCGAGGTGTAAAGTATCATTATGACTGAAAAAAGTCATTCACAGGCACTGTGAGGATTTATATTGTGTAATATGCTGCAGTTGCTATTAGTTACATTGTGACTTCCTATGCAACAGTGAGTGTGTGTGTGAGCACGAGTGTGTGTTCTCGCACTCTATTCAGCACTGTAAAGTTACTATGGACACTGTGTGAAAGATCCTGTGGAATTCACTTATTTAAGTTTATTGGTTAACACCCCAGCTTAAACACCTACCCCTCCCAAGACATTATTTGTGGCAGAAACAGCTCTGTTTTGATGATCACTTATATTACATGCCTCAAACTCTTGCATATTATTAAGTTGCATCTCCGTTTTACTCAAAAGACCGAAATAGTTTGAATCCAAACTTGAAGTAACCTGTTGTTTCTTGACTTTAAGGAGAAATGTGCGTGTGTGGATGTGTCTCAGTGACTAAGTGACATTCTGATGTTGCTTTAACAGGAAGTGGATTTTTGTCTCAGCTCAGCTGCTCCCTGTTTAACTAGCTCTGGTGCTCTTTCTGTGTTTCTCTCTCCCTCTCTGATGGTGTAGGAGCAGGTGCGGGGAGGGAGGGCAGTGGGTGGTGGCGTCACAGCCTCAGTAGGGAGCTGCAGACTAGGGTTCTGACTCATTTAAGTGGGGGGATTCATCCGGGCTTACGTCATGGACACTCAAAAACTCACAAGATACACGCTCACAATGTGTGGCCACTTCATAATACTTGCACATTTTCCGTTCACAAACATTCACAGTTTTCACATGATGAAAATAGACTACACCACCAAAACACGCCAGAGAATGGTATCTGATGTGGCTCACAAATGCACACATATTACGCCACGTGGCCGCATCGAGGCTAATGAATGAATGGATGGCAAAGAGACCGACTTGCTCTGACGCAAATGTAAAAGGAATGTGTGCGTTTCCCTCCTCAAGGGTGCTGTTGTTAATTTTGTTCTGTAATAATGAGGAGCTTTCACTCGTTCTGTGTTTGCTCACTTCCTGTTTTCCCTCTTTCTCTATGCCACTGTAGATAATGGACTGATTGCAAATGGCATTTTTGAACCCTTCATGAAGGGTCCTGTTACATGCAAGAAAGTAATTTCTCATTTATGATCATGTGATCCTGGGTGGTGCATCCTCATGATTCATTTTACAACACAAGGTCATTTTTTAAACTTGTGATTTATCTTACCTGCGATTTTAACCGAGGCTGCATTTATTTGATTAAAAAAATATATATTTAAAACAGGAACTTTGTGCAATATTTTTTACAATTTAAAATGTTAAGATCTCATATCTTAAAAATGTCAGTGCCATGACATTAAAATATTAACTTTAAAATGTAATTTAATCCTGTGATGGCAAAGCTGAATTTTCAGCATCATTACTCATTATTATCAATGTTGAAAACACTATCAATGTTGGAAACCATGACACTTTTTACAGGATTCTTTGATGAATATAAAGTTCAAAAGAGTAGCATTTATTTGAAACAGATTATTTTTAATGTAATTAAAATATAATTGTAAAAATATTTACTGGCACTTTTAATCAAAAATGAATTAATGTCTTAAAATCTTACTGACCTGATCATTTTGAATGGTAGTGTATATCAACAGAAAATATTGTTTGTTTGTTTGTAACGAAATGTGACAGAGAGACATCATGTCTAAAATAAGTTTTTATGCTTAAAAGAAGAATTTAAGACAACAAGGAAATGTTTAAGATTTTATTTGCTATAACAATCTTAAAGGGATAGTTATAATACAAACAATAAATAAATAAAACAATTTTTTGGGGTTTGGTTTCTTTAAGGGCTATAAGCATACATTTTGCTGCTGTTATTAAGGTAACTTTCCGCTTTAAATAGTGACGTACGTCTTCATGTAGGGTATTCCAGACGCCCACACACAAGAGCATAAAGCCCTTCATAGTACTCACTTCAAGTGCTCTACTGGAGTGAATAGGCCGGGTAAAGTGATTCTCACTTTCCAATATAACATCACGAGCAGCGTGTTTGTGGGTTCTGTACATATGCATTCAAGTGTAGTGGCGTAAAACCATTAGACTGCATTAATGAAGCACACATTTTGATTATTTACCCCATTGGGCTTCAAAAGCAGCTTGGAAGATGACTCTCAAATATTTCTCCTCGCCGTATTTCCCTTCATCCTCTTTCCATTACTCCTCCTCTCCTCGTCTATACAAGTGTGTGTTTTCGTGCAGACTAATGAAGAACAGTTCACGCAGCAGAAGCCAGCACTCTATGGGAAAAAAGAGAGGAAGTTTTTCTTCCTAAATTGCAGGGTTGAGAGTGAAGAGAAAGAGAGGATGAGTGGATGGAGAAGGAGAAGAAAAAGAGCGCAGGATGAGTGGAGAGCGAGTGTTTTTGGTGTTTCGCTGCAATTACACACAAACGTTCTTCTTGAAAATTCAGTGAGACCATGAAGATAAAACTTTACTGCTTTGACCCAGAACCCTCCAACCCTGAAGGACAGAGCTGAGAGAGAGAGAGAGAGAGAGAGAGAGAGAGAGAGAGAGAGAGAGAGAGAGAGAGAGAGAGAGAGAGAGAGAGAGAGAGAGAGAGAGAGAGAGAGAGAGAGAGAGAGAGAGAGAGAGAGAAATAAAGAGTATAATCTCAGGAATGTTTTAAAAGCTTTAATTGGGAAAGCTTGGCATAATTAGGTCCATTCCTATCTTTGATGTGCTCTTCCTTGTACTGGCTTTCATTTGTCGCTATGGTAATTGTTTCCGTGCAGTATGCCTTAAACACAGATTCAGCAGCCAATCAGAGCGCAGATCATCATCACATGAATCAGAGAGAGGTGATAATCAGCGTGTGTCACAGCAAAGACTGTGTGTGCTTTCTGATAGCGTGTGTGGCTACGTACAGAATTAGAGGCTCGCTAAATTGAAACAGGTACCTGTTCTGAAGGGAATGAGAAGAACGGCGATTAATTAAAAGATGAAAGGTGGCAACTGAACTCGTGGCTTCAAACAGCACCTTGAAGCAGTATAAATAACAACAGTTCTTCATCTCTTTTGCTCAGGTCTATGCTGGCGGACGAGAAGTTTGTGTTTTGCACGGGCCTGGTCCTGCACCGGCTACAGTGTCTACGTGGCTTCGGAGAATGGCTGGACTCCATCCGAGACTTTAGCGCTCACCTGCAGGGTCTCAACCTTGACATGTCTGCGTTCTCCTGCTTGTGTGCCCTAGTGCTGCTCACAGGTACCACACAACCTCAGAAACACACCCAAATCCCTCTCTATGCATTTCACACACACATTTACTTCCTGCCGTTTCCTTTTTCCTGTTGTCGTTCTTGTTTTTGTATATTTACACCCCTTTTGTCCGGCTGCTAGCAGTCGTCACAGTGATCACAGGTGTGGGGCAGGTGCTGTCAGAGATTAGGTTTACCTGGGCAGCAGAAATAATCCCCATTAATCAGACACAGAAGAGACAGAGATGGTGTAAGGTTTGTGTGCCTCTCTTCTATGAGCACAGGTGGAGTTAGTTGATTATTGGTTGACAAAGTAGGACAGTGTGTGTGTTTGGGTCAGCAGGTGCTCGAGTCTTACCATGCATTATTAACACAGGCTAAACAGCAGGACACCCTATATACAGACCAACACACCTTTCACCGCACGTACAGAGGCATGGGCACATTCTGGAAAGCATTAAAAGAATGGAATATTGCATAAAAAGTGCTAGATGGAAACACACAGAGATGCTGAACAAAAACAAAAAAAACAAAAAAAAATGTATTTGTTAAGAAACAAATGATGACGGAAAAAAGTTTATGAAATAAATTCATAGTTGTGTTTCAAAGTCATGTGACTTTGCCTCAAAAGTCATGTGATGTGACTTAATTCGCTCAGAGAAGAAAATATATCACTGGATAGAAACACTGTTTAATTTGCAAAAATGTTTTTGCAATATTCAGATTTTTCTGAATCACAGCTTGAATGGAAACATGTTAATGTAGGTAAAACAAACAATGTGAAATCTAAAAAAGATAATAAATGACATTATCTCATTCTTTTTACTTCTGTAATGCAACATTGAAACTGCATATTTAAAGGAACATGCTGACTTTTTGGGACTTTGGCTTATTCACCGTATCCCCCAGAGTTAGATAAGTCCATACATACCATTCTCATCTCCGTGCATCCCATAACTCTGTCTGACGCACCCATCGCTAGCCTAGCTTAGCACAAAGACTGGAGGTAAACGGCTCCATCTAGCCTACTGCTCAATAAGTGACAAAATAACGCTGTTTACCTCCAGTCTTTGTGTTAAGCTAGGCTAGCAGTGGGTGCGTCAGACAGAGTTATGGGATGCACAGAGATGAGAATGGTATGTATGGACTTATCTAACTCTGGGGGATACAGTGAATAAGCCAAAGTCCCAAAAAATCGGCGTGAATAAAAAGTAAAAATGTGACGCTAATGGAAAAGCGAAATTGTTTCAGAGGAAATGCAAAATATTACACTTTAAAGATTACAAAAGCATTTTTTTAAAAATCTGGAATAACATGCACCAATGAATAATAAGAAAGTAAATAGAAAACATGTTGATCTCATGTTGACTATAAAGACAGCAAAAAAACTTAAGTGTGGGAAACGAAACAGTTATATATATGTCAATCAGTTTATTCAGTCACCCACCCAGCGCTCAGTCTTCACCTCCCCTTTCTCTGCCACAATCTACAGAGGAACGTGTGTGTGTGTGTGTGTGTGTGTGTGTGTGTGTTAGCCCCTATGGAGCAGCACTTAACTCTGTAGAGGAATTGAGTGCTACTCAGCAGAGCTCTAGTCCCCACCTCTCGCTCTCTTTCTAGCTCTCTCTCTCCCTCTCTCCACTCCTCCACTCAGTCTATCGACCCTCTAAAAGTGTCTGTGGTGAAAGAGTGCCATCGATCATCCCCCAGGAAAGAGGGAGAGACAGAGAAAGCGAGGGAAAAAAACAGCGAGAGTGAGAGAGGACGTAGGCTGAATGCAGTGACAGTGGAGCAGCTCTAGACATAGATTTGGAACACTCATACACAGATATATCCAAAGCAAACCAGCATCCCTTTGCACTTCCTCTGTTCTGAAGCCATACTGTGGGCACTTACACATAGAGTTGTTTGAAGTGTGGTAGAGAGTCTCACTAGGCTGCTGATTAGGGATTAGAATCATATAGTTATTAATAATATTTATATCAGTCACAGAGGCATTCTATATGTTTAGTGATCCAAACACCAGGAAAATCATTTGGTTACAGTACTTTTTCAAAAATGGAATAAAAATTGTTCTCAATTCCTAAACCAACTACAGATATTGCTACTGTAATACAAAGTGAAAGAGTAAGTCATGTGTCTGTATGGGATGTGTGTTTTTTTCTTTCTTTCTGTGGTGTAGATGTAGCGACATTTTAAACTTAAATGAACTTAAAAGCGCTCAACCTCTTTCTTGCTCTTTCCTCTCATTTTAGAACAATGTCCTGGTCTGAAGGAGCCCAAAAA